>OX467286.1:24395390-24615785 GCA_950108345.1 Malthinus flaveolus | reverse complement strand
ATTGGGTAAGTAAACTGTGCTGCTGAATTTGTTACTAAACAAAGAAGTATTTTTATGAAATTCGTATAGTGGCTTTTGAAACACTCCGTATAAGGTGTGTAACATTGTATTGGTTTGTTTACACAAGTATAATATAAACAAAATAATTAGCGCAACAAACTCGAGCTCGATTTAATTAACTTGTGTAATATTAATTGAAAAGCGCGTATTAATCACGCACAATTTGTGCTTTAGTTCTCTTCTGTTATATATTTCTAAAATACTTGAAAAAGAGTAAAGTAAAGCTCTTCTTTTTAATTTCGAGTAGTGTAGAAAAATATTGCTGCGTTTCGATTTTGTATTGTTAAAGAATGCATTGTGAGCCAAAAAAAAGTTTAAGCTAAATGTCGCCTTTGAATTTTAAATTATGAAATATGTACAGTATTATACACTACTAGTACTAGTCTTTTAAGTCTTCAAAAATATAAAAATTTAACAAAAACATGAAGATAAATAATAATAAAGGTTCTTAATATTCTAAGCAAGTGCAACTATTACTTTATTTTCCAGCAACAAGAAAATACTTTTACAAAAATTGTTTTTGTCCTTAAACCACATAAAAGAATCATTTATTACGTAGCAGGAGAACTTATTTTTTTAAATATATTACTCGAAAAATAGGTAAAGTAAAATATGGGAAGTGCCGAAAACACATTACTTATTAAATTTGGAGTTCAGCACCTGTTGCATTAGCCTCAATAAAGCTCTGATATCCATCAACTACCTACTTGAAGAATATCTCCACTTTTCAATAGCGTTTAGTTTAGCTCACATATAAATTTGTGCTGGCGTATAATAAATCTTTTTTGTAAACATTTTCCCCGTGTGTGCAGTAACGACGCACCTACTTGAGAACGATGAAAACTGCTTAATTTATAATGGAAGAATAAGTAATTCGAGGAGTAGTTTCTAATTGAGAGATATTAAAATTAAGATACGCTTAAGCAATGAAACGTTTCAACTCAATTTTTAACGAACACTCGAGGTAGGAGATTTTCCTTTCAATTTAAAATCAATCGTAAGTTCGTAAACAAAAACTGTTTTTGAGAGTAAATTAATTCAGTGGCAGAGGCACGTCAGAGCAGCGTCGATAACCCGCTGTCCAACTACCCACCTCAATTTGAAGATAAATTTAGCAGGGGACTCATATATAGTTATTCGTTTAAAAGTAAATCGAAAAAAACTTTTACTTCCACTAGTGTAAATGGCCAGAGAAACTCTCGACGTAAATCGACCATTTGAGAGTTTGTCAGAGATTGAGATTTTAATTTCCAACTCATTTAAGTTGAAAAGACAAACAACAAATATAAAGTGGTAAAATAACGATAATAAAAGAAAAAGTTTAACACGGGTCGTTCCGTACAGAAAAGTTCCAAACTAACAATATATCGAAAATACAACAAAAGCTTTTTAAAAGTTGATAAAACAATTTTCTATCAAGGGTGCAGTTGAGTTTTAAGATATAGTAAAAGTGGATTTTTTCGCAGTTTATTGAACCGAAATATAAAACTTAAATCTACTTAGTTGGAGAGAATTGGCACATCGATATATTTTAAACGCAGGCCGTTTTGCGTTTTCTTTCTACTATTCGTCAGCGATTCCCACTGGGGTGGTTTTCGCGATTTTCTGGTTAAATTAAACCTACTGAGCCACGGATTTCTCATCAATTGGTGTTTTTTAAATTTCCGTGTGTTGAAATAAGAGCTTTGGGGGTTGCTTTCAGAGAGGCAGACTATCTGCAACGTGAATAGTGACTAGTATGCATTGGCTCTCATTGTTCTTATCGAGCCGTTCAAATCTGCACACCGTGCGCAAATAGTTGTGGCTCATAAGAACCAAACTAATGCATAATAATTAGTCTTCTCGCAGATATTTGCCAGCAGATAGTCGCCATGTCTATAAAAGACTTATTAAAGTATTCCCTTGGAGATAAATACGAAGCCTTATTAGACGCAAAAGTTAAACTAATCGTTGAAAATTAAACAAAACGCAACTTCTACAAGCCGCCAGCTCTTTTTAATAATAATAACTTTTAAAAATGGCTCAACTAATCTTATTATGCGCGCTGTACGATTAATTAGAAACAAGATATTTAACATAAGTTTTATAATTAAAATTATAATTGTTGTAATAATTAAATGAGATTGTTGTAACATGTTCGCAAACTTTATAATCATCGCCCCTCAAGTAGAAGTGTAAGTTGAAATTTCTAATAAAGCACTCGGGGATTATCACGTTGCTATAATATAACATGGTACATTTCAAATACTGATTCATGAGGGCAAGTGTTAGATTTCAAGCTGTTTCCAGAGATTAGAGAATTTAAGCCGCAAGTGCTATAAATCGTGTAAAAGGTAATCTGAAGATGACGAATTAAAGTTCTTATTATATGTGCAAAAAATATTATAATTCATTTTTTACTGGACGGTGATGAAACTATTAATTTCAGCTTTCACAAATTTTTCATGAAAAGGTTGTCCCCACTTCCATTTATTTATGAAATGATGAAGGTTTATTATAACCTGCAATGCAGTTTTAGGTTAGTTTAAATAGACTTTATACACAAAAGTGTAAAAGGGTCGATTAACAAAATAATGGATGGATGGGAGGCTCTATAAATAGCACAACAGTTTCCAAAGAGACGAACTAAATGTCTCTTTTCCTTCCAACCACTCAGCGAAATGACGTCACATAAATATTTTTCCATATGATTCCCTTTTTATTGCAGAATTTTAATTCTATTTTAATTATGTATCAGGGTGCTATGAAAAGAAATTTTAATAAAGTTTTAGGCATACCCTAGATGCGTAGACGCTCAATATAATCACGATATTTGTGTGGATCGTGATACGGCATCGCGATATACCCAGACCGACTTTTTCTAAGAGTTTTATTGTTTTAGCGTTTTGGATCCGAAACATCGAGAAATTAAATTAAAAACCTTTTTTTTTTAGTTATGAGGGTCTACAAACGCACTGCCCCCCACTTTCAGATCTTTGTCAAGTGCGATAAACTAAAAATCAGTTTTCTTGGACGATTTTGGAAATTTTGACAAACTTCAACGCGCTCTAGCGCTCAAACCGTTTGTCTAAAGAAAAAACCTAATGGATATTATTTGTAAGAACTTTAATGCACTTTATTTTTCTATAAGAACACTTGTTAGAAAAGTGCATAGTTTTCGAGTTATAAGCGATAATCTAAAAAGACGTTTTTTGGTCGAGTTCGGAATTTTTGTAAAAACTTTAACGCACTCTACCGTCAAAACCGTTTGTATGAATGAAAAAACCTAAGATATCAAATTTGTTGGAAATTGAATGCACTTTGTTTTTTTATAAAAAAACCTTTCTTAAAAGTGCGTCTTTTTCGAGCAATAAGCGATTAAATAACAAAAAGTTTTTTTGGGCGAGTTTGGAATTTTTGTTAAAGTTGAACGCGCTCTAACGCCGAAACCGTTTGTTGAATAAAAAAACCTAAGATATCAAATTTGTTGGAAATTGAATGCACTTTGTTTTTTTATAAAAAAAACCTTTTTTAAAAGTGCGTCGTTTTCGAGCAATAAGCGATAAAATAACAAAAAGTTTTTTTGGGAAGTTTGGAATTTTAGTTAAACTTTAACGCGCTCTAGCGCCGAAACTGTTTGTTGAATAAAAAAACCTAAGATATAAAATTTGTTGGAAATTGAATGCACTTTGTTTTTTTATAAAAAAACCTTTCTTAAAAGTGCGTCTTTTTCGAGCAATAAGCGATTAAATAACAAAAAGTTTTTTTGGGCGAGTTTGGAATTTTTGTTAAAGTTGAACGCGCTCTAGCGCCGAAACCGTTTGTTGAATAAAAAAACCTAAGATATCAAATTTGTTGGAAATTGAATGCACTTTGTTTTTTTATAAAAAACCTTTCTTAAAAGTGCGTCTTTTTCGAGCAATAAGCGATTAAATAACAAAAAGTTTTTTTGGGCGAGTTTGGAATTTTTGCCAAACTTTAACGCGCTCTAGCGCCGAAACCGTTTGTTGAATAAAAAAACCTAAGATATTAAATTTGTAGGAAATCGAATGCACTTTGTTTTTCTATGCGTACACCTTTCTCAAGAGGCCGTTGTTTTTGAGCAATAAGCGATTAAATAAAAAAACGTTTTCTTGGGCAAGTTTGGAATTTTTGTCAAACTTTAACGCGCTCTAGCGTCGAAACTGTTTGTCTGAATAAAAAAACCTAAGATATATAATTTGTAGGAAATGTAATGCAGGTTATTTTTTTATTAGAATACTTTTCTCAAAAGTGCGTAGTTTTTTAGCTATACCCCTCTTCGCAACGCCTCCACGGCTAATACCCACTTCTCTAAGCACCTTTAGCTACGCCATTGATAAGATTAATTTTTCGAGTTTTCCTTGAAGGGTTTCCTAATCCACTCTATACTTTCTTAATCGTAAACTCAAGTCGGTTATATAACCTCTTCTTTTTCGGAGTGTGGGTCGATTTAACTGCCAATTAATCATGATCTTGCGACCATTACTAAAATGATTTGCACCAGTTTCGACATCTTTTTTAACATATAAAATTGTATCTGCTTCCTCTTTGTGCAGCATTCGACTTAAAATCGTCGATATAGGGCTTCTTTCACAAATTTTCTACAGATATGAATTTGATGAACGCGAACATTTTACTCTTTTTTCTAAATGTTTACAAGTTTAGTAGTTCTTTTCACCTATTTTTATATACATGACAAGCGTATTTTTGTAGAAATTGAGAGAAATGCATTTTTCTGAAATGTAATCGGTTCGTATATTGCATTTTATTTAAGAAAAACTACTACATTTATACCTTCTGCACACCAAAAAGAAAAGCTCACATCTCGAATTTCTTCCAGACATACAGTGTGTCTAAAAAGTAGTTCTAACCGTTATGTCTACCCAATTACGTTATTATAAAATTGCCATCTTTATCAGTTATTAAGGAATTAAAAATTAGTGCCACTCTCTTCAAACACTGAAACGAAATTTACGTTTCATTTCATATCAAAGTAAGGACGAGGCGACAATCTTCTTCTACTTAAAACCCTTTTGTGCCCATCAAAGTCATTGAAACTGACGTTACAGAACAAACATTTTAGTAAAATACAAGCTTGTTGATTTTCTTAACGTGTTTCGTGTTTAATACGATTTATTTCTTCCTCAAAATTAAGACTTGAGTGCATACAAATGAGTTGGGTAATTTTTGATTTCTTGCACGAGTAAGCAACAGGTGTGGAGATAAACTCAATTGTACGTGCACTGTGCATTACATCGATCCAAACTTTAAACTTGTACTTACCTAATTTCAATTTCAGAGGGAAGCTAGTAAGACTAAGGTTGCATCAAGAAGGACGTCTGAGTTGGCTGGCAACAAATGAGCCAGAAACAAAGCTAAGCGCTTCTGACTTGGCTTAAATTAGTAGTCGAGTGACTTGCGACGCCTTCGCAGATTTTTATAGTGTTACTATTTTTTGATTCACGGCGTTTATAGGTTACCTATGTAAGCATCGCTAGCCACAAAGTGGATTCGAGTAAAATAATTTGAGCACTCGATTCTTAAAAAATTCAGTTTTCACTCCAAACATTTTTAATTTCGTGCAAGGCAATTTCTATGCTAATTAAGAGAATAAATCTGAATAAAGCTTGTTTCTAAAATCCTTCTAATTGATATTAAAAAAGTTTTTTAAGCTTTTACGTTAAGATATTAATATTTTAATTAAGAAATGTACTATTTTTGTAGTCAAAGCACCTAACTGTTTAGCTTACAAGAACTTTTGAAGTTTGAAGTTTCATCAACTTTATACCTGTTTTGCACTAATTATCATTAATTTTTATTCGTTGCACTTAGTTAAGTCTCGGGGTATATTTTGGTTTGTCGATTTTTAGCTTCAGCTTCAGTTTGGGTTGCTATAGAAACGCCGAGAATTGTACACCGTTCGTTCGCTTCTTGACGTCACTGTAAATCAGTTTTCAGCTAAAATTGCTAACGACGACGCTGCCTAGCCGTAATTTTTTTGCCTCTAAATATCCAACTTATAAGGCAATTATTTTATGATTAAAAAACCGGAAAAAATTACTTACGAATTAGAAAAGGGTGCTACTAACCCGCATAAATTAGGCAGGTTTAAAAAAATTATTTTGGTCCCTTCATTGAGTTGTTAAAAGAAAGAGAGAAAATGAGTTAAATTAAAGGAGCGAAAGCTCGAACGTATTAATTCGACAAGATAGCGATTTACCCTACATAACCTTTACACTTTAAGGGAAACAACCTCGGAAAAATTAATCAATACCCTACAACACTGGTTCGTATAAAAATTTAACATCGATTATAGGTTATTTAACTTTCAGAAATGTTGAACAAAAGGAAATCCCCCAACGTTAATAATAAGCAACGGCGTTACGTTTTAACAGAACAACAAATTTAGAGATTAAAGGAAGGCGTAAACTTTAACACATTTCATGTTTCAGCAATTTTTTTCACTTTGCCATTTTCGTAGTTTACAAAAATTGGAATTTCGTGTTAACATCAGTAGATGTATTTAACTCAAGGGCGGCTTGACTCACACTCATTTAGGAACAAAGTATGTCAGTATGGGGGTAGAATTGCTATAAGACGACAGTTGAGAATGTCTTAACTAATTACGTAATTACCCAGAGGTTAACGTAGAGAAGCTAGTCCAATTGCAAAGAAATCCGAGAAAATTACCACTGGGCAATACGAGTAGGTACGCACTTTCTTTTATCATCTCGTGCGTCAGCAACGGAAGGGAGACAATTTCTTCTGCGCAATGGGAACAGTTTCTCTGCTCGTTGAGCTAGAACTGACCAGAGAAATAAAATCTAAACAATCCCGAAAGATACTGTAACACTCCCCCCTCCTTAAATTTACCAAAACGCTCTTTAACTTTACAAACTGTCATTCAGAGTTTAAGACCTTTTGTGGCGCCGATTTAAGTGTTTTGGACAAACACTCAACACTTGAAGAAATTTAACCTAGCTCGTTGAGCTAGAACTGACCAGAGTAATAAAATCTGAACAATCCCAAAAGATACTGTAACACTCCCCCCTCCTTAAATTTACCAAAACGCTCTTTAACTTTACAAACTGTCATTCAGAGTTTAAGACCTTTTGTGGCGCCGATTTAAGTGTTTTGGACGAACACTCAACACTTGAAGAAATTTAACCTAATGAAGGTACTCGTAGAAAGAAAATCGGAACAAAATGAGGCTTGGCCATAGGTCATAGGTCTAACGTACATCCAGTCCGCTACTGCTCTAGTTACTGTATTCAGAGCTTTTCAGAGATATCTCTCCTTACAGAAAACAGTTAGCACTAGATTCAAAGCCACGAGTCTTCAAAGTTGCTGAACTTACCCTTTATTTACTCTTTCACGCGAAGACTTTCTTGAATAAAAGCCGTCACTTCCTCAAGGATTGCATCTCACGCTATAACTTGTCGGAAAACTTGTAGAAAAGCGCTAAATCTCTCTGTGTCTAAACAATGCCGTCTTTGGAAACTACGAGATACTAAATTCCATACATGGCTTCCTAAAAGCTACCGTACAGTTTGAGCAACCAACTAAAAAGCCCACAGTGGATATTTTAGTAGCTAAACTAGTCTATCGAAAGAGGCTAGGGGAGAAATGAAAAGTTTGTGCGGTATTGGCGAAAATTTCACGCAACTTCGCCTATTTCACACGCTTACGAGAAATAAAGATGCTGTTCGCTTACAAAAAAGAAGAAAAACGTAGTGAAAACGATAAATAAAAAATACTTTTAACTTTTCGCCTTTTTACAAAATTATCGCTTCCATAATTCTTTTCCAAATTCCACCAAAAGAAAAACGTATCCGATAAATAATTTATAGCAAATCAATAACTCAGGTGTGAGTAAAACCGAAAGTGATTTATTGATAAAGTTATATTCTTGAAAAAATATATATTTTTCTTTTACAACTCTCAAATTTGTTTATTAAATTTCCTCATATTTTGTTATTGATAAAGTTACAACAGCAGCGAGAATGAAAATAAAGAAGTGGTGCGTCTCTCGCTTGACCTTAAATGTTTGGTGTTAAAAGTATAAAGTTACATTTTCTCCTTCGGATACTTTTCTATAAATTTTTCATCAGTTTCACTTTTATTTTATTTTAACCTATAGATGTCTACTACTATAGAAAGGCACGAAAAATTTGTTTTCAGATTGTAACTTGGAAATTTTCTTTTCTTTCGCAAATATTTTACAATAATTTCTTACCGCCTGCTTACGTAAGATAAAAGAAGCGAAACCTTTCAACCCTTATACTTATAGTACTAGGACGAGAAGAAGGTATAATCGGATCACCAATAAATTAAATTAGCGGCAGAAAATGATTTTCCCGATAAAATTAGATGTAGGTATTGTAATTTATTTCTGTTTGATTATAATTTTCTCTTCTAAAAATTTACCGTTCGCTTTTAAGGAAATTATTTTGTTCTATATTTATGGGTGTGTCGAAAGGTTAAATTCTTCATTTTATCTCTGCAGCGCCGCTAATTTAATTACGCGGGGTAATGCACAGTGCACAGCTCAATTTTAGAAAAGTTCACCCAAAGAAAACCCCAAATAAATATTAATATTTTGAAAGTACTCGCTCGGGAAAGCTTTTACGAATAATTGGAAAGTATAACTACTACACGCCGTATAGTGCACGAAACAATTACATACAGGGTGACCGGTGTCTAGGGAGCAGTTTGAAATTAGCTTAGAAAAGTCATCAAAAAGAGAATAAAAACAAACTTGTACAAAGTCTGCTTTGGAATGGAAAGGGCGTAGTGATGAGAACATAGCCAAATAAATAAGTATTCCGTGTTTTGCGTTTGGAAAATAACGGAAATAATGAGAAATGACTGGAATTTGTTTAAATAATCGATAACAGTAACAAAACGACGATTTAGTTACACAAAAAGGTTGACGTACCGCGTACTCTATACGTATACGTCACGTAAAAACATTTCGGTGAGTCGAGCAATCCATTACTTTTATACGAATACGAATTACTTCTCTTAGGGAATAAGAACGAATCCCTTTGTAAAATTAATTAAGTTACTAGTCGATCTAAAACCACAATTCGCATTAGTTGGGCTATATTTATATATCATTCATGAGAAACCCTTGCAACCCTTTTGCTCGCTTAGAAGTACGATTTGGAACGCACGCGAAGAACTTAAAATGCAGGAAAACAATTTGTAAAAAAAACTTTGAGATTTTCTCGTGTAACTGGATGAAGTTAACGTTAAGCAGAAAACTTTCGCTCCCCATTTTTGCCCTTTTACTTTTTACTTAGTTTTTAAAGAGTAATGTAGGCGCTCGTTTTCCTTTTTAAAAATTTTTCCCGTATACGTCTTTTATTTAAATTTTGATGTGCAATTTTATGTATAATCAATTCGGTTCTATTATAGTATTATATCTGAATATATGACATATTGTAAACGATAACATTTTGAGTTGGGTGAGACAACACGGCGTAATTTAACTCAAAGTTATTTAGGTCAAAACTTGTATTGGGGGAAATATTAAATATTAAGAGTAGAAAGAAGTATATAAAGATTGTAAATAGAGGAGACTCATATTTTAAGGATGAAACTTGAACAAAAGTAGTTAATAGACAAACTTAGGCCCTTTGGTGAATTAGAACGTTGCAAAATTCATGAATAAATTGTTCCTAAAGACTATCGTCTCAGGATGCATGCATATATAATAAGAAGCATCGGTATATAAGTTAAACAAGGATGGAAGGAGTAATCTCATCTTGTTGAGGCCCGAGGAAAGATGTAACGAAAAGCAAAACGCGAAAAATGAAAATACGAACGTAAATCTAGACTTCCGGTCGCTGGACAGACAGAAATGTGACTGATGGACTTTTCAGGAACGAACATTTCTGTTGAGCCACGCGAAATTTGAGACAAATTAAAATGTCTTACAATACAACAATCATCATCAATTCGCGTTAAAAGAACGTTGCGATTTTAGAAAGTTAACCAGCTCAAAACCCTCAATGAGTTTCACTTTTTAGAAGTGTCACTGCAATATTTTTCACGGCCGCTTTCTACAAAATCAAAGTCACGTTAAGCGCCAAGTGCGAATCTGTAAGGTTGAATAATCACTTGAGCCAAGTAACAGAATAATACTCGTCGAGAAAAGTGTGAAATCGATAGGTGGAACGCGAAGAGTTGATAGTTCAACGCCACATTAAAATCAATTTACGCTTTACACGTAAGAAAAAAAACAGTTACAATGGCCAAACAATAAGCGTGTAACTTCATAATGGGGCGCCGTACTAAATATTAACGCAATATAAATCAACAACCCCTCCATACTACAAATAACTATTATCGACTTTGAGGTTCCACTGAAAGTTACTATGAAACTAATAAAAAGACCATGCCCTAAAAATATTTTCATTAAATCAATTTTTGATATCTAAAAGTCAATTTCGTTACGTGTCCATCGAAGTAAGCATAACTTCAGAAGTGGGCAATCCAATTTGAACTGCTATAGTTATTTTTCTAAAAGTCTATGGCTGAAACGAACAAAGATATAAATTCAGAAATATACCTAAGGCTATTTTTAGAATACAAAATATTTCTCGTAATAGGTATTGATTTCGACTAAAAATTGAGGTAATTTAAAACTTATAATTTATTCTTTGATATCAGCCCTAAAAAGCCCTAATATCTATAATTTGGTTCAATTACACTCTGGGATATAAGACACGCTCTCAAAAAAGAACAATATTTAGATTTTCTAAACAATCTCGGACATAGATTCATCAGTGGCGGCGACTTCAATGCAAAACATGTCCAATGGGGATCTAGGCTAACAACAACAAAAGGAAAAGAACTTCTTCAAGCAGTCAACCAACTAAAATGCGAAACAATATCAACTGGCAAACCGACATACTGGCCTACAGACTCCAATAAAATTCCAGATCTGATTGACTTCTTCATAACTCGAAATGTGTCTGTAAATTATATGCAGGTGGAAGAGGCTTGGGATATGAACTCGAACCATTCTCCCATCCTCCTCATCCTAAGCGATGGTATTATACAAAAGGACAAGCCTCCCAAATTGACCAATAGACGAAGTGATTGGCAAAGCTTCAAGCTCCAACTTGAAAAAAACATCAATTTATCATGCCCATTAAGAAATGAAGATCAGCTAGACAAAGAAGCGGAAAAATCGTTAATGATATCCAACAAGCGGCATGGGATAATACCCCTAGTATTATCCCACGAACCAAAGGTAATAATTACCCCAGAGAAATTAGATTACTTATTTCCGAAAAAAGAAGAATCAGAAGAATTTGGCATCAGTCTAGGTCTCCAGCAGATAAAACTGGGTTAAACAATGCCACACAACAACTTAAAAGGGAGATCCAAAAATTTAAAAATAACTCTATTGATGTCTATCTTAGTGAGCTATCAAATGACAGTAAGACTGACTATTCACTTTGGAAAGCCACCGAAAGACTAAAAAGGCCAATTCTACATAATCCACCAATTAAAAACGCAGATGGCACATGGGCAAAAAGTAACATTCAAAGAGCTAACAGATATGCTGAACATCTTGAAAAAACTTTTCAACAGAACGAAGGTGAAGACGACGTTTTCGATTGGGAAAATGTTATCCAGGAAGAAGATAATATCAGACCCACTAGTCCAAAAGAAATAACATCAGAAATTAAATATAACATCAACGCGAAAAAAACTCCAGGGTTTGACTTAATTACTGGGGAAATTCTAAAACAACTTCTTCGTAAAGCAATCGTTAAACTTACCCATCTTATTAATGCAACATTTAGATTAAAATACGTACCAAAGATATGGAAGGTGGCAGAAGTAATGATAATTCCTAAACCAGGAAAACCACTAAATGAAGTCTCGTCTTACAGGCCAATTTCCTTACTTCCTATAATTTCCAAATTATTCGAAAAAATACTTCTTAAGAGATTGAAACGTATCATTGAAGAAAACAACATAATTCCAGATCACCAGTTTGACTTTAGAGAGGGTCACTCAACAATAGACCAAGTGTATAGGATCGTAGACATAATTGAAAAGTCCTTGGAAGAAAGATAAGTGTGCTCTATCGTCTTCCTCGATGTAGCGCAGGCTTTTGATAGGGTTTGGCACGAGAGCCTGAACTATAAATTAAGCAAGCTTTTACCCAAACAGTTCTCACAGTTGTTGACATCTTATATTTCGAATAGAGCGTTTAGAATCAAGCAGGAAGATGGTTACTCTGAACTAAAAAACATTAACGCAGGAGTACCACAAGGCAGCGTATTAGGGCCAGTCCTCTACCTATTATACACCAGTGATATTCCTGAATTAGAACATGATACGATGGCCACTTTTGCTGACGATACTGCTATAATGGCAGTAGGCAAAGATCACAAAGAAGCGACAAGAAATCTGCAAACCTCTGTTAATAAAATCAACAACTGGACTAAAAAGTGGCGGATCAAGTTGAATGAGTCTAAATCGGCCCATGTCAATTTCACGAACAAACGAAATCAACATATCTCTGTGAGCATAAATAATATCCAAGTACCACATTATGATACAGCAAAATACCTTGGTATGACACTAAGCTACGCTGGAAAACTCATGTCAAAAAGAAAAAAGAAGAACTGGACATCAAATTTAGAAAAATGCGTTGGCTGCTTGGACAAAATTCTACCCTGTCAATTTACAACAAAATACTTTTGTATAAACAAATTCTTAAACCCGTATGAACATATGGCATTCAGCTGTGGGGTTGTGCCAAAAAGAGCAACTTAGGGCTTATCCAGGGTTTTCAAAACAAAGTATTAAGAAACATTGTGAATGCACCTTGGTACTTCAGAAACGGTGACCTCCACAGGGAGTTGGAAATAGATACCGTTAGCCAGACTATCAACAAACTCGCCAAGAGTCACGAACAGCGACTTCTTCACCACGTTAATGTAGAGGCCGCCCAGTTCCTCGATAATACGAGCCTGATCAGAAGACTCAAGAGGACTAAACCCTTCGAGCTAGTTTAATGGTTGTGTTAGTGAAAAAGCAGAGTACAGTGCTAGGGTACACGTTAATATTAGTGTACTTAAGTTCTCAGAATCCAAGGAATACTAGTGAGTCAATCCTTGGTTAAATTTTGTAATAGTTCGAACAAAATTACTCATTGATCAGATAATGATCAGATTGTAATGTCAGTAAAATGCATGTACATGTACAAGTATTTTATTATAAAAAAAAGTCTATGGCTGAAACGAACAAAGATATAAATTCCGAAATATACCTAAGGCTATTTTTTTCTCGTAATAGGTATTGATTTCGACTAAAAATTGAGGTAATTTAAAACTTATAATTTATTATTTGATAACAGCCCTAAAAAGCCCTAATATCGATAATTTGGTTCAATTACACTCTTTTCATCAAATCTAATCTAATTTTGACGAGAAGGATCTTAGAAACGATCAAGACAGGAATCTGGGTCCATTGCTTCAAACAAGACTCGAACCTTCAATTTTTGCCCAATACATGGATATGGAATGAAGGCAATCCCATTTTACATATCCTGGAGCGTCATGAACTAGAATTAATGCCACAGCTAACCTTTTATTTTATTTCTTCTTTAAATAGCTAATCAATTGTTTCACGTGTTGAGTTTACACAATCATTGTACAAACACATCCCAATAGTGAAAACAAGGCACGAACAAATAAGCCTCTTCGCCCATATTTTATTATTAAATTCCGACAATTCATCTTTACTTAAAAAACCGATAAATTCAAAAAAATTTGGTCGAGAAATTTCAGTTTTGTTGAATTGAAAAAAAAATGTATTTTTCGTCCAACATTATTTTGTAAATATTGAATTTTTTATTTAAGAGCAATTCTGAGTATCCCTTTGGTAAATTATAGCTGTCAATTTTCCTTTTAAAAGTTTTTAAAAAAATTTCCAAAAATGCATATACGGGTACAAAACCAAAAAGAAAAAAAATTTAAATTAAAGTAGTTGAACAATCGTCGAGTAGACAAGCAGATTTGCAATGTTTTATATTTGAGGGTTTTCAGACTGAAAAGACTTTAAAAAGGTTGAAATTTATTTTTTATATAAAATGAACCTATTTCCCTTTCTGCAAATATACACTCGAACAATTTGTAAACTGAAGCGTAAAGATAAAGAAAACTTTATGAGGAGTTAATTCGACTACAACCAAAACTTTTGAGCTCGGTACAGTAATTTCAGTTTTAAGTGCAACAAAAATCTAAATTAAGCTCTACGAAATGTTCTAAAATTTAGTTTTTGAGATAAACCGTGCAAAAATATTACGTTGATACTTTAACGACATCATTTTCACCAGGAGGTAGCGCAGAGAAATAAAAATAACGATTTCTGTGCGCGGTTAGCAATTTAATCAATTTATCGTTTGTTCTTCTACATCTCCATACGTTATACGAATTGAAGCAAAAACTTTCAAAGGGTTTTATTTCTATCTCTATCACCTATCACAAACCTACCTTCGTTAATTTAATTTAATTACCTCTTTGAAAAATGAGCAGCCATTTAAGTTAAAACAACACGAGCTTAATAAAAAGAATTTTATTTTAATTACACACCTAGGTAAACCTTCGTTCGTATTAAGGATATTTTATTATCCTTTTTGTGGTTAGTAGCTACATCTAAGTTAGTTTATGTATTCTCGAAAAACTAAAAGCTTTTCCTTTACTCTCGGAAGGGAAATTAATTCTTCAACATTATCGACAACCACATACTACGAGGAAATAGTTACTACGTCAAAATCGCTATACTGCTCTCAAAATGAGGTCCGGTTAATCGCTTCTCGATTTTCTGAACTAAAAGTGCATCTGAGCGGAAACACATAAGCGGTCGGCGATGTTGGCATCGCGCAATTAACCGAAACAAAAATTATTAAAAAAAAAACCTTTTAAGGAATTAGAAAAAAATTTATTTCGATGATATTATACAAATGAAAAATTTCTATAATGCGGTGTAGAGGAGGAAATTTTCAGGGGCAAAAAACGAAATGTCAATATTTAAACTTTTTGGCAACGCTTTAAATGCGCCTCTGAAATTAAGCTTTAATTATGTAAATTTGTAACTATACTAGATCGTTTTAAAAAAGACGAAACGGTTGCCATAAAAATGGTTTCATTACGCTAATTGCATTTTTGCTTATACCTAACGACACAGAGTTAAAAGTTTTTTTAAAACGCGCTAATTTTCACTTTTCTCTCTACGCTGGTTTGCCTATCTGTTTGGCTATCTATTTTTTTGAAAGCCCGCATGCCTTTTCGTTTTCAATTTTCACTAAAAATGTTATTGAAACACTAAAATTTTAAAACCACCATGGAGTGGGGAGTGATCGACGATAGTACTCGAGCTCGAGCACTATGAAAGAGAGCAGCAGCGTGAGGCGAAGCCTCAACACCCGGAGCGCTAAATTCCCCGAGCTAGGGATGTAAGGACGACTCTTAAAGGTTTGCCAACCTCGGAATCAAAAATAAAAGGACGAAGATACGCAAATAGAACGGATCTCTCCACGTAGGAGAGATCTTCATAGAAAGTGAGCGATTGGATCAATCGGGTGTGTTTTTAGTGAGTCGGGCGTTCTTTAGTCTAACCTCACACTATTTCCACAGAGAGTGGCAATGCCCTTCTGAAGATTTTCACACTCTAAACAAAAACAGAAAGTTAGGTTAGGTTAGGTTTGCCAGGAAAAAAGTCACCAAGCGCGGTAAAAATCCATTAACCCGCGCCGATAGCATGGCGCAGTGGCAGCGCCGCTGGATGAACTCAGACAAGGGACAATAGACGAGGGCTCTCATACCCAACCTATAACCGTGAGTAGAGTGAAAGCACGGGGAGCTAACCTACCACCTAACACAGCTCTTAAGGTGGGACAAACTTTCGATAACATCATCGAAATAATGCTCAGAGGAAAAGAGGAATGAACTACGCTTAGATCAAACAAGAGCAGCAGTGAGAAGCGGATCCCCGAAACCCTAAGCACTAAGTTCTCCGAGCTCAAAACGTAAGAAATGGCGAAGACGAGGAGCGACAAGTTTAGCGTGGTGAATTGAAAGTAATGCTTACGCAGATGCCCAATCACCCCGCAGGACTGAACCCTCACAGATAGTGGAAGTTTGGGTGTGATTTTAGTAAGTTGGACGCTTTTTTAGTTCAACTCACACTACATCTACAGTAAGTAGAGGTGTCTTTCTGAAGATTTGCACATCCGTTACACACAAAAGATGGTTAGGTTAGGCTAGGCCAGGTTACGTTACGTTAGGTTAGCGTATCGAGAGTGAGCATAAAGAGATTTTATCGCGCCAAGAGCGCTCCCTAAAGGAGCGGGATACGACTTTTTGAGATAGATGGTTGTTGGGGGAGCACCGATTGCAATATTTTGCAACCGTCGGCTTAATCTATAAGAACACTGTTTTAATTTAATTAAAAGATTGTGTACAAGACCGTTAACTAAGTAATGCAAATAACTTTAGAGTATTATAAATGATAATGATGTAAATTGATTCGGATCATTAATCATAATCACCGAAGCATGACAAGTAACAAAATTTAGCTTTTATCGAAAGAAGGTGTTTAAGATATTGCTAGTCAATACTCTTGATAGCATCAATTTTTCACGGTTACGAAAATGAATTTGTGCTTGCACAAGAAAATACTTTTAAAAACAATGTCGAATTTGTCGAATGAGAATATGTGTGTCTTTCTGTCTGTCTTGCGAGTAAGTTAGTTGTTAGTAATTCAGCATTAGGTTATCCACTATTAGTTAGTAAATTTGACTCTCGTCTCAACACTAAGGTCAAATTGAGATCGATTAGGCATTTGCATGTCTGGTGTCAAAGCACAGCCGACGACAATTTTATCAAAATAATTTTTTGTCGCTCTCACTACTTTTTGCACGCGCCAAATCACAATTCTTTTGTTATTAAACACTTTATCTTTCAGATTACGATTTTTTATTTTTCCTATACTCGACGTATCGCTTAACGTATTTATACAGACTCATTATTTTTATTTACGCTGGTAAAGTTAAAATTCAACTTATACGTTTTCGTGGACAATCATCTGTGAAACCACCTTGCCTTCATTGCACTATTACACAATACCTCATCAACACACCACAGACACTATTTCCTAAACTTTTAGCAATTCACGACTCTTATTCTTCTAAGTATTAAGTGACATAATTAGAACGCCAACTTCCAATTCGTTTTAGTGGTATACTCAAATAATGGGTCGTTAAGCATGGGCCCTGTTTTCAACACCAACTTTCCTTTGTCTTAGGCTTTTAATATAATTAATTACAACGTGACTGTGTTAGCTTACCGATATAAAAAAAATTAATCATAGTGTCACTTTAGAAAAAGTTATTGAGGTCCACAGACGCCCTAAAATGCTACGAGTTGTAGTAGGGCTATGTACTGGTCCAACATATAACGCGAAATTGCGAAGATGCACTATAAGCATACGTTAAACTGTTTGTAAATTCGTATAAACTGCTTAAATGATTTATACACGATTCTAACCTCAAATTGCCCCAGTTAGGGCTTACGAAATATTTCATAATTGAGAACAAACACACGAACTGTACATAGTTTGAAAATTAGCTAATACATAGAACCATACAATTAACTAAATCTGCAATGGGCATAATATAGAATTTCGAATTTACGAATGTTGGCTGCTTATGCAGGCATTGTTTGTTCGTAAAATACAAATCTTGGTAAATACCGCGAAAGTTATAGTAATACAATAAACATATTTGCTTCTTATATTAACGTACGAAAACATTACTAAAGGCGCATGGGAATTAAATAATAAAATAACTTGAAATTTTGCGCGATGATTGATTGTGAAGGAAGTATACTGTCCCAAGACAGTAAAATGAAGAAAATATTTGAGATTTTCTACTTTGTTGGAAAAATAAATATAAAAATGTTTGATGCTGTCCACTAAACACAGCTGTGTTTATTTTACGTAAAATATACGTCTAATACGTGGTGTAATGTACGTATCAAATGGTATTTTTAAAACGTAACCATTACTACGTTAACTGTCCGTAAGTTCTTTATCCAACAATAAACGTAATCAAATAACGAGTAATTACGGAAATGTAAGGTGTGCTTTATTACCAAAGGTAGTTAAAACTTACAGTTCTTATGCGTTTATACGACAACGCATATTAATTTTAAAAAATATACGTATATTTAACGTATAAATTTATATTCGAAATAAATAGATTTTAAGTACGTATAATATACGTTTAAAATACCTATAAAACAGCCAATCGTCATTTTAGAAATATAAAATGAACGTATGGTAAGCTACATGTTTACTACATATTTTAATCAGAAGAAAACCTAACCATTAAAATACGTTTACTTAAATATTTACTTATAAAGTAAATATTACATAATATTAACAGCCACAGGTAGATGCCACTACTCATAGCGTACACCGGTTGACTAAGTACCCACCTCCATACTTAAAGATCCGCCATACCGCTCGCCGGGAAACCTAACTTCACCGTTCTTTCAGGGTCAAGATCGAAGACGAGAAGTGCACCTCTAAATGTGTACTCGCAGGAGTGCCACAAGGAGCAACCCTTTCTCTCTACCCATAGTTGTTCTCAGGAACAACTTTGGACCTCAGGAACAAGTTGCTTCTGTATAAAACCGTCATCCGACCGATAATGATCTACGCCGCTCCCGCCTGGGGGTATACGCCGCTCCAACTCAAGAAGACAGACAGACAGAAGTTACAGACAATCCAGATCAAAATCCTACGAACCATAGTCGACGCACCATGGTTCGTGCGGAATCGAAACATCCCCGAGGACCTCCAGATGATCATCATCCAGGATTTCATCCGAGAAGCAGCCATCAAATTTCACGACGCAATGTTGGACCACAAAGACCCCACGATCCTCGGGTGGTGAGGTTACAACGTCAACGAGACTAGACTCCGTAAGAGACTCGAGCTAGTTCTCGACAGAGTCTAGTTTTTCGTCTACCATAACCGACAACAACCAATGTTCGCCTCCGGCGAACCAAGTAAGACACGCGTATCGTCAGCGACTTCGGTCGTATTTCATAATTTATGTAATTTTTATTACCCATGTTTTTATCTTTTCAGATCCAACCACTGAAGGAGGCACGAAAGACCCAGTTTTTTCAGAGCTCCATAGCTATTCAAGATTCACGATTCACGATTTGACAGGAAACCACGTTAACTTCATATTTTTCAAGAATTGGCCAAAACTAAAACTGGCTCTTACAAACTTTCGTTTACCCTTTTAAAAGGTATATTTCTACAATCCTTTTCAATTACACGTTTATTTAAAAAAACTGCCACCACTTTTTAAACCGAATATCTGCGTTTATTTCTCGTATTTTTATACCGGATAAAAACGAAAAATAACGCTATAAAACTATGTTTTAAAACCAGTTAAGCGCCATGAGGTATAATGCGCGTAACACACACATGCTTTTGCTCTCTGGGGATTGCGACATATACTCGTACGCCGTACCTCGCTGTAGACTATCGTAGACTGTTTTAAATTCAAGTGTGGTATCGTATAGATGTCTCACTGCTATAACTATTGAAGAGTGTGGCCTGACGAGCCACCCGATGATCCTGGTTCAAAAAATTTCTTTCTTTTAATACTTTTTTGAGCTTTAAAGTGTAGAATACTACTAAGTTGCTACTATAGTACCTGAGCTTTTAGAACCAGATTTTTTCACACTACGGTGGCGGTCAACTGGTTAAAGCATGACATTTAGCTCCGTTTTTTAACCGAAATTAAATGCGTATACTAATTAGTAACGTTAGGTGTCTGAAAATTAATTTTATACGTATATTATACGTTTATTAGGTGCTTAGACTTTTTTGCTCGTAACAAAAAATATCTTTAGGGTAATAAATGTTCAGCTTTGAGTACGTTGGGTTGCATACTTTAAGCTTGAGATAAACATACGTTTTCATTCCTCTGGGTACGATATTATTGACACTGACATTGCTACTAATCCAACGTTTTCAGTTTCGGTGACAACAAAGCGACAAGACCCGTCGTAAGCCCGAGGCCAATTTTCGGACGACGCAAAACTTTCAAGAAGATTTGAAAAAGAAATCGCGAAATGTTGTACTTTTGTAAAATAATTGAGCGAAACTCGAAAACTTGGAACTTGTGTCAATTAAATCGACTAAAAACGCGTGTTTCGAAACTTCGTAGAGCATTATGGAAAAACAAAAAAAAATTAATCCACTCGACTTCTTTATTTTGTTTCTTTTGCTTGAGTAACTTTTAGAGCAAAACTATCAAAACTTGTTGCTAAAAATTTCAAAATAATAACGAATTTTTTGCTATTAACATCTGATCTATGACATAATGATTGAGTTACGGAAATTGTTCGTTGGAAAATGTAAGTCTTTTTTAATGTGATTTGAATCAAATCTAAAACCGTGTCGCACTGATTGTAATATAAATATGGACATTTTCTAATATTGGAAATGTAGGTCGCTTAAAAATTGTGGATAAAAATAAACCTTTTAAAACGCTTCTCTGGTAAAATTTGTTCTTCATTGGGTCAAAAACGGGGAATGAATCTAGATGTGGCTATTAACGACGACTAGACATTGAACGCCGATAAACTATTAAAAGAGACTTTAAATCGTATGGAAAACTAGGTTGAGTTGTGGATAAGTTAAATGATTGATAATCTTAAATTTTCAGTATTCAACAAGCATTTAACCTGTAAATCGAGAAAGTAGTAGCTCAAGTAGCTTTTCTAATTTTCTTCGGCTATTCAAAAATCGAGTTTTAGTAGTAATTTTTCCGAAATTAGTGTAGGTTGTAGGTATTTACTGTTTATTGAAATTGCAAAATACCCATTTAAATGGAAAATGACAAATACGAACGATATAAAAGGAAAAACGTCAAGTATGAATAAAGAATAGGACTGTCAAGTCGGCGAGAGCGAGCAAGTAGCTTTTCATTATTTAATTAAAATTAAAACAAGAAGAGAACTATTTGTACCGAAAAGTTTAATACTTAATATTTTCATTTTAAAAATAAAGAAAAAAGTCAACTTTAAATCTGTAACTTTCTGACTTTAAAGGTATTTCTTTGTTTTTACGCGAAAAGTTTGCAAAATCAAGTTTTATGGGAGTAAAAAATTTAATATTTAACTTATCGAACCATTACTTTATAAAAGTCGAATTTGTACCTCAAATAAGTATTAGGAAATTAATAAAAGATCCTTCTTCGGAAATCAAACATACGCGTGATTGTTCATCGGTCGTTGTGACAAGCCGTGGTGATTGGTTTTCACTCCAGATGGGCTTACAGACCTTGAACTTTCCTTAGGTCATCAGTCATGGTGACAAACGGGTCCAATCACGACTGGCTTTCACGAAAGCCGATGAAAAATTACGAGACCTATAGGCTCATCGGGCTTGAAAACAGGCGTCTCTGGGTGGCTTTAATAAAAAATATTGAATTAAACCGTTATTAGAAAATTTTACAATCAATTCTAGTTTAATCACATTTGAGATAAAAGTCATTAATTATTTACTATTTAAATACTACAAGTGCTGCCAAATCGCTTGGCGTATTTCAATACATGCACACAAGTGCAGTAGAGGGTACATTTGAGCTGAGCTCGATATCTCCGTTCTTATGCAGTTAGATACTGCTTCCTAACAAAGTGTGGCTCGGAAATATTTGAATGAGTCGCCTGAATTTTTCAAAGGGGCCACCCTGCACGTTTTTTGAACTTTTTAGTCTCAGCTTTAACTTGTACAAAAAATATTGCACAACTGCAAAGTGGTCTTTCACTTCATTTCATGCCAACGAAGTCACAATAGGCGATTTTGTTACAGAAGTTATGGCCGAGTCTAATGAAATTCATCCCGGTCAATTCATTGGCCATCAGTACGTCATAAAGTTCATGAAAACTGGTGCAGTGCCAAACGAAAAACATAAACCAAGAAAACCGATTTGTTAATGAACCTGTTGGAGTGACAGTTTGTAACAGTAATCGCAATGATAGGAGAGTATCATTTTTAGGAACTTATCGAGCTTGTTGCTGTCGCAAATCTCTTTTTAGAGAAACCCATACCCAACAGGATCAACGAGAAGGAAGTATACGTTGTTCTTCTTTAAATTTTGCGCCAGTCGAAAGTAGTGTATTGGCGTTCTCATAAAAAATGCCTTTTAAACGACGTGCGTGATGTATTTCGGCAAATGGGGAAAAACATATTTTCGAAGATGAAAGAGGGTGGTTATTTCTCGTTGAAAAACCCAGTAGAATAAAAAAAAAATCTCCTCCTTGATAGTCAATACACTAAATAATCTAAAAAATTCATAAGATGAAAATATGAAGCTTGGTAGTAGAGAAAATAAAAGAAAGAAAAACAAGAAAATTCCTTTAAAAATGATTTAGCAACGAAATATTCTTACCTCTTTTATTTTACATAACATTAGCGAGCACAAATCGAAATCCAATTTCTATTCTCTTTTTTATCATACCCCACATACTTATACTCGATTCATTTTTAAAATTATTATGACAGTGGCGCATAAAAGAGGCACAATAAAAATCTGCCGCGAAAATTGTTATCGGAGATTTCCCCAACACATCCTTACAGAATGCGAAAGAAAAGTACGATTTACTCGGCTCTAAAGATGAGCTGATTTCTTTTGTTGTGCAAATCCCAATTAATCGTCAAACACACAACTAGGGCCTGAAAGTTTCATTTTTGGGTTGATACCAGCAATGCGAGTTAGACCTCAACTTTTATTATTGGGCCTCAGGCGCGGTACTGATTTGGACGTATCCCCCCAAAAGTTCTCCAAATCTTTGAAATAATCTAAAATTCCCTTTGCGTAAAAACTGTGCACACAAAATGTCGAGTTACTGTAGTTACAAGCGGACAGATGTAACAAACAGACAAGACTAAAGAGAGACATAGAGAGGTCTCATTCAGAAATATATTTTTGGCCGGAAAATTGACGCGCTCTAATAACTTTATGAAAAATTTTTCTCACTTTGAAGGCGTGAACTTGTTTTTGTAAAAATAATTAACGATCAAGTTTATTAAACTTCACAATAAATTTTCTGTAAATGCAAGACATAAATTAAACAACAAAGTGTGTATGACCTACTTGCTCAATTGACTAGAAAATATTGTACAACCCCAAACGCCAATTTCCAACGGGTTAAATTAATTTAATTATTATTATTACACTTAGATTAATTCAAGTTTCCGTTTACCATTTTAAACAAAAATTATTGGTAGTAATGGAAATTTTAATAAATAAAAAGAGTTCATTTTTGACCAATAACCACAACTTTTGTGCGTCATCTTTAAAAGAAAATTGATTTTCTCGACTTTATTAGATATCATTAAAAGAAATTTGCAATTTAAACAAATTAGAGCAAATTAATACCGAGTTTAAAAAAGATAAAATTTAAAACGAAGCCACCTGTTACCCTTATTTATAGCTTGTTGTTTTAAAAAAGAAAATTCAATTTTAGGTAAAAAACTTACATTTTTTTTGTTCTGAAAAGTTTTTCGAACTAATTTGTCCACAAATTAATTTTGTTCACTTTACAAACTTGCCGCGAATGAAAATCTATCTAAACGTACACAATTTACACAACTAAAGTTTTTCCCTAAGCTTTCTACGTAAAAGCTACAGCCAAACTGACTATGTTGGAAAATTCTACCCTCACCAAAGTTCTGCTGCTAAGCAACATTACCACGCCCATCCGGATCAGGCTTTAGCACGACTGCATCTCCATTTACTTCAAGTGGAGTATTTACAAAACCTAAAGGTATTTATATAAAAAAAATAAATTTCCCTAAGTTTTACAAAATTGGGTTGGATGTCGGTTCTCCTTACAAAACAGTCGAACGAGTCGAATTTTCTCGCAAAAATTTTCTCTTCGTTTGTTTCTTTAAAAATTATTTTTTTGGCACCACTCGAAGTCCTTGCTTTATTAATGATCTTTAACTTAGTTAAACTTTTTGATAATTTGTGATTGTTTAAAACAAAATTTTACTCTAAAAGTGAAACTTTCTATAAGTCTCTTCGTAAGTTGATGTAGCAAGAGAAAAAAATTACAATTATTAAAATAAAAATGTTTGTTAAAATTAATTGGCCCACAAATCAAACTTTTTTCCTTCTCCTATCAAGGGGGCGACTCGCGAAAAATTTCTTATAGATATGCAAAAACGTCGTCTGCAGATAATATAGGTGCTATTATCTTTTTAAAAATTTGCAGTTGTTGGAGTTTCTCTATGTTCCGGAAAATTCTTTTGAGTACCGGATGATATTGATTAAAATTTATATTTAAAGTGTACTTAAAATTGTGTGTTAATGGCTTCGTCAGCTTCTTCACTTCGTGCAATGCTTCACTAATAATGCTTGGTCAACATGTCATAAAAGCCATATTTTCCGACTCGATTTTTCTAGAAAATTTTAATCGACATCCTAATTTATGCGAACGTTAAATGTCGTTTTACAGCAGAAGTTCGAGTAAATAAGGGATGATTTCCATATTAATTATTATATTATTTCAGAGAAAAGTTTGCTGCAGTAGGCTAACCAAATTTCCAGTTATTTCCACTGACTTAGCAGCCAATTTTTGGTTTATAGTCTAGTCAGGTAGTGTGTAAACTGGACAAAATAATGTAGTTTGCTAAATTTACTACCTCGCTCATTTAATTGTACTATGCACCAATTAGGTGATCATCAAATTAAAATTGGAGCTAATCGATCAATTGTGACTTGGAATACTCCACTATTCCTACTTGGTGATACACCCTCTCTACAGCGAGTGTTGTATTTTCTCAAAGTGTATTAATTTGAGTAGGTATCTAACTGTTGTAATTATTATTGGTAACACTTTTCAGAACGACCATCTAAACTATTTATTGTTGATACGAAAATTACTTGTATACTTTTGGTTCATTAAGTTTTAAAACTTCAGTAATCCCACTATCAGCTTAGGTGATTAATTATTTCACTTAATAAGAAAGTTCTGTTACAAAACTTAATTTTCTAAAGTTCGCCTCGGTTAAAATCTTAAGCACCGCCAAAAGACACAATTTTCAGATAATAAAAATTTATCACTACAATAATTAATAGCGTTTTACAAAACTTCATCAATTTAAATTAAAAATTAAAATCCGAAAGAGAGCATTTTATGCATCTAAAGCGGCGTTTACACTGGATTATAGCAACTTGGACATTGGACAGTTTATTGTACAGAGCAACTCTAAACCGTTTCTCTGAGGAAAAATCCTTTCAGACATAATTTGTAGTAAATTTGATATTATTTATTTTTATATAGATGCTTTTTTCTCTAAAAGTGTGGTTTCCGTCGTTTCCGAGTTATAAGCGATAAACAAAAAAAACAGGTTTTTAGGTACATTCTGAAATTTTTGGAAAATTTTGGCGCGCTATAGCAACTAAACCGTTTCTCTTAGAAAAAACCGTCCAGACATGATTTGTAGGAAGTTTAATGTAGTTTACTTTTATATAAAAGCTTTTTTCTCGAAAAGTTTGTAGTTTCCGTCGTTTCCGAGTTATAAGCGATAAACAAAAAAATAGGTTTTTGGGTAGATTCTGAAATTTTTGGAAAATTTTGGCGCGCTATAGCACCAAAACCGTTTCTCTTAGAAAAAAACCGTCCAGACATGATTTGTAGGAAGTTTAATGTAGTTTACTTTTATATAAAAGCTTTTTTCTCGAAAAGTTTGTAGTTTCCGTCGTTTCCGAGTTATAAGCGATAAACAAAAAAATAGGTTTTTGGGTAGATTCTGAAATTTTTGGCAAACTTTAACGCGCTCTAGCAACTAAACCGTTTCTCTGAGGAAAAATCCTTTCAGACACAATTTGTAGTAAGTTCGATGTTATTTATTTTTGTATAGATGCTTTTTTCTTTAAAAGTGTGTAGTTTCCGTCGTTTTCGAGTTACAAACGATAAACAAAAAAAACAGGTTTTTGGGTAGATTCTGAAATTTTTGGAAAATTTTGGCGCGCTATAGCACCTAAACCGTTTCTCTTAGAAAAAAACCGTCCAGACATGATTTGTAGGAAGTTTAATGTAGTTTACTTTTATATAAAAGCTTTTTTCTCGAAAAGTTTGTAGTTTCCGTCGTTTCCGAGTTATAAGCGATAAACAAAAAAATAGGTTTTTGGGTAGATTCTGAAATTTTTGGCAAACTTTAACGCGCTCTAGCAACTAAACCGTTTCTCTGAGGAAAAATCCTTTCAGACACAATTTGTAGTAAGTTCAATGTTATTTATTTTTGTATAGATGCTTTTTTCTCTAAAAGTGTGTAGTTTCCGTCGTTCCCGAGTTATAAACGATAAACAAAAAAAACAGGTTTTTGGGTAGATTCTGAAATTTTTGGAAAATTTAGGCGCGCTATAGCACCTAAACCGTTTCTCTTAGAAAAAAAACCGTCCAGACATGATTTGTAGGAAGTTTAATGTAGTTTACTTTTATATAAAAGCTTTTTTTTCGAAAAGTTTGTAGTTTTCGTCGTTTCCGAGTTATAAGCGATAAACAAAAAAACAGGTTTTTGGGTAGATTCTGAAACTAGCAACTAAACCGTTTCTCTGATAAAAAATCCTTTCAGACATAATTTGTAGTAAATTCGATGTAATTTATTTTTGTATATATGCTTTCTTCTCTAAAAGTGTGTAGTTTCCGTCGTTTCCAAGTTATAAGCGATAAACAAACAAAAACAGGTTTTTGGGTAGATTCTGAAATTTTGGGTAAACTGTAGCGCGCTCTAACAACTAAACCGGAGGAAAAATCCTTTTAGACATAATTTGTAGTAAATTCGATGTAATTTATTTTTGTATAGATGCTTTTTTCTCGAAAAGTGCGTAGTTTCCGTCGTTTCCGAGTTATAAGCGATAAACAAACAAAAACAGGTTTTTGGGTAGATTCTGAAATTTTTGGTAAACTGTAGCGCGCTCTAACAACTAAACCGTTTCTTTGAGGATAAAACCTTCAAGACATGATTAGTAGGAAATTTAATGTAGTTTACTTTTATATAAAAACTATTCTCAAAAGAGTGTGTAGTTTTGAAGTTATAAGCGGGAAATTGAAAGAAAAGCAAAAACCCGCTCTTCTCGAGCCGTCCCCAAGTTACTTACTAATTGAGAAATGTCACATTAAACAAATAACTTAAATGATTTTATACACAATTTCTAATACTGACGATTGCGGATAAAGCATAGTATTCTACTTGCGGATAATGCTCAATACTTACACAAATAATTAGGACACGACATTCGCCTTCGAGTGATGCCGAAATTCATTCTAGTGAGTAATGAACATCATTACCCACTTGTTGAATAATATACTATTAACATTTTCTGCAAGTGCATAATTTTCGAGTTACAAGCGATAAACAGTTTCTTGACAGATTTTAGTTCTTGTCATTTTAACGCTCTCTAGCTCCTAAATCGTTCGTCTGAGAGAAAAAGCCTAAACCAATTAATTTGTAGAGAATTTGATGTAGCTTATTTTCATATAGAATCGTTTTTTTCATAAAGTACCTAGTTTTCGAGTTATAAGCAAGAAACCGAAAAAGAGCAAATATCCACATTTCTCGAGCCACTTCAAGTTGCCACTTAGGAGTGATAGGCGGTCAGTTTACTAATTTTCAATGTTATTTTAAGCGTGAATTGTTAAAAATTTTGTACTATTCATCCCGAACAAATCCCAGACTATTAGTCACATTAGCTAGCGGCGCCATGTACCTAATAATACACAAAAGTGCGAGTTATAACATCTTTGAAATAACACCACTGTCATTCAAAAACTATTAGGCTTCATTTACACGGTGATAGTATTTTAGAAGAGTAAATATCATGAGAGGAAATCACGATATAGTCATGACAGCAAATTTAATTTCGATGTAGCAAAAATTATCATTATGTAAATGAGGCTTTAGGTGTAGTAGGAATAGAGTGTAATTGAGCAGGAAAAGTCTATATGAAAGTGAAATGCTAGAAGGGGCTAGAGCGGGACGTCTCATCTCAACTTTTAGCTGAAGTCTCTCTAGATGACTCTTACTTCAACTATTAAATTTCTGTTCTAAGTCACACATACCACTGTAAACGCGGCTTTAGAGAAACCCTCACTTTTGACTTGCCAAAATAGTAAAAAGAGTCAAACGTTTACAAAATTTCAATGTAATTTAAGCCCGACAATGGATCAAAATAATAATAGAACCGCAGTAAATTAAGCCGTATCACGTAGTTTTGGCTATAGCTTGCCAAATTGAATTTAGAAAATGTTAGTAGGAAATTTGGTAATTTTAGCGGACCCTAATCCTACGAGACATTTTGAGGGTTCAATTGAAACTGCTGTCGATAATTATAACAATTTAAATTAGCCTCGCATAAAACGTTTCCCAAAACTTTCCCTTTTTTATTAAGTTACGACTATTTAGTAGTAACAACTACCCAACTACTAACAAGGGAGGTTTTACAGATAATTAGTTTAAAATTTATATGATTTATAATAATGTTTTTGGGTTAACCAGAATTTAGTGGAATTAAACTGCATTAAAGCTCGTGCAGATGTTGTTTGAAGTTGGTTAGGTAAAGTTAGCAATTGTTTGAGTTTTGGTACATTGAACGTGTATATATTTGTCTAATATAATTCCGAGTGTGTAAAGTAAAGATATTCTTCAACGTTTCTCATACGCAAAAACGTCTGAAAGGTAAACCACAAAGTGAATTGATGCTCGGAAACTTTTGATGGTAAAAGCGGTCGCTTTTTTCTTTTCTCAGCACATAAATATCCATATCGCACATCGATATCCTCCAGCATAGACAAAAATTATACTTTTTACCGTTGAGTTCGACTTTTAAGTCAAAAGGAACAAATTTGCCTTTCTCTATTCTTACTGTCGATTAATTGAATTAATTTCAATAAAAGAGACCCATTTAATTTGAAACTGCTTGGTCGTTTTTTTTAAAGGACGTATAGTTGCAAGTTTCACGTCAGACGTCGTAAACCTTAATCTTATAAAATGTTTTTGCTAGATCAAACCGTCAAAATGTAGTAAGTAAACTTTAGACGAAAGATTACCGAAATGTCGTAAAAATGATATTAGATAATAAAGAAAAAACAGCTTAGAATTGTACAAGAGTATACAGAGTGAGTTGGTCTTCACTCCTCAACACAACACTTGGCTATAGTTTTTTTCTTTTTCGAAGAGTAGGCGCGCATAGTAGGCACCGTTTGGATTAAAAAATATAAAGGTTTCATCTAAAAAACAAGTGAGTTAAAAATTGAATTTTTTTGTCAAAATCACTGACAGTTATTAATTACGTCAATTTAATTTGTTGCTTTAAGTTTCGTTCAAAGAATATCGTAAAATGTTAATATTTAAGACGGCGGTGTTAATAGATAATTTACTCAGAGTAAAAGCGAGAGTAATTTGTGCAAACCATAATTTAAAATTAATATTTCCGTCTTGTTACATATCGAATAATTTTTACTGTACCGAAAAAATCGAAGATAAAAGTGACAAATCCGTTCCTAAAACTAACTTAACTACCATTGTGGGCACCGAATTAAAACAAGACCAACGCCCATTAAAGGAAAATAAAGATAAGAAAAATAAAAAGAGCACGTGGAAACCAATGAGTAAGTCCGTAGCACTTATACTTTGTTCCATCGTCGGTGCTTCCACGTACGTCTTGATCGAATTTGGTAGACCCAAAGTTGGTCCTAACGGCTACGAGTTACTCGACGAGTATTCCGACCTACCAGTTTCGATACAATATTTATATAGAACAATTAAAGAAATTAATTACTACAAGCGCCTAATAAAAGAACCATCCAGAGATAAATTACTACCGGACGTACTAAAACCACCATATCATCAACCGAAGTACACTTTAGTCTTAGAGCTCATCGACGTCTTAGTTCATCCGGACTGGACATATCAAACCGGCTGGCGTTTTAAAAAACGTCCAGGAATCGACCAATTTTTAGAAACTCTAAGCGGAGTTTACGAAATTGTCATTTACACTGCCGAACAAGGAATGACAGTTTTTCCAATAGTAGAAGCTCTTGATTCAAAGAACTCCATATCGTACAAATTAGTGAGAGACGCCACCCATTTTACCGGAGGCCATCACGTCAAAAATTTAGATAAATTAAATCGAAATTTAGAGAACGTGATTGTGGTGGACTGGAATCCCGATTCGCTTAAATTTCATCGCGAGAATTTGTTTCACATCAGTAGATGGGACGGCAACGACAAGGATACCACTCTTATCGATCTGACTGAATTTTTAATGACGATCGCCCAATCAGACGTCGAAGATGTACGAGACGTTTTAAATTATTATAACGGATTCGATAATGGTTTGAACGCTTTTCGCGAAAAACAGAAGAAATTAATCGAACAAGAAGAGGATAATAAAAGAACTAAAAGTAATATAATACCAAATACCCATTGGTCTCAAAGGTTAACCAAAGAGCCCATTTAAATTTTGTTTAGAATTAATGATTGTTGTAATTAACTGAAATTAAACTAACTTTTCTCAACCGTGAAAATTTTCTTATAAACATTCAAAAGGAGCTCTCCGACATTTTTAACAAGATTTATTGTTTGGCCTGAACATTTTTTTAAGTAAATGACAAAAATATCTTTTAGATGAGCCTAAAGGCGTCCAAAATTTAAATAAGGGCGCTTTCGCGTTAAAGATTGCGTCTTAAATGATATGTGGTAGTTTGCGAGAATATTAATTATTGTTTGAGCTTTTCCCTGCGTCTTAGTTTTGATCTAAACATGACGTAACAGGATTATAATTATTCTTATAAGTTAAGCAATTAATTTACTAACTTTATGTGTTCCTAATAATAATTGTTAATCCTTGTTTGCCTATTTATTAAACTGTCAAGTGAGAATGTTGGATGTTTAGTAGGGCGAGAGAGAGCGAAGATGTGTTAATAAATTTGTATGTCGCATTGTGTCGCAGTGTGAAAAATTTTTGTTAATAAACCAAATTGCTAGAGATAGAAAATTTTCTTCATAATTTTCATAATTTATACGTATAATTAATTAAGTAGCCCTACCCATGTTTCAGCCAGGCCATTAGTATGATACAGAGCTGTGTTAACGAAATAATATCTCGTAATAGGCTTACTATAGATTTATCAAACTCTGCAGTATTTTGAATCGCATTTTACTAGCATTGCAGATACCTAAATAATTTAATTCTATACAGAGTGTTTAAATGTCGAAATAAACACTCAAAAAAAAAGGTTAAATTTGGCATGGTTACTTAGCCTGAGACGGTATAGTGAGCACACTGAAAATATCTATTTTTCCCAGTGTTCAAATCAATTCAAAAATACGGGCACAACCCCTTCAAGAGCGGAAAGTAACAAATTTAGACACCTAAATTAAACCTGCAACGTTGGTTTGCTGAACTTGTTTTCAGTTTCCCAAGTTCGTGGAAAATTTTAAGTTTCTAAGCCGCTAAAAGCGAACAATAAATTTAGTACGCCAGTGAGTTGGCCGGGGACAACGTAGATTTACGTAAAAAGTTTAAATAAATAATACAACATTCAATTAAAATTATAATATTTTGCATAAATATTAAATAACAATTTAAATGTAAATTGAGGCAAATCTCATATTTCATTTATTGAAAAGACTTTAACACAAAGTAACTTTATAAGCTGGGATTAAACAAACAAACCAAACTGGACCGCACCAGGATACGCGCAACTAGACCTTAAACTGCCAAAAATTTACGTGACCAAGTTACGCAAGTTATACCACCTAATTAGCAATGTGTATCGTCCGATTATCGATCGTAATTATTTTTAAACAAAGTTTGAATAAAATTTTTCTACGGTAGTTGAACAAAATACGTCTTGTTCCGTTGTCAAGAGCTAAAGTATACCAAATGCGTAGTGTTTTGAACAAGGAGCGAACCCGGATAAATTTTAAGAAGATTATAGTAAAGTGGTCGATGCTAACCCTCCCAAATCTAGTCAGCATCGATGTTTCCATTCCTAACTAGACAGATAACAAGAATTAAATAAGTTAGTAGTCACAAATTAGAATTAATTGCTTTCTGATTACAAAATTTGATTTCGGTTTTTTAATAATTTGTGTTATTTTGAATAAAATATTGTATTCACTTTGAACTGGGTACAACGTAATTACTTGGAAATACTAATTGATGCATGGTAAGCCATAATCTTTAAAGTTGGTAACTACGTTTTAATGGATGTCCATTTTAAGCTTGGGCTTAGTTTTTAAAAAAAGGTAACTCGCAACTTTCAAAAACTTTCCAACTTATTCGTATTAAACATAGAGCAGATTGATACAGTCATGATGAGAGTGGCGTTATACGTTAGAAGTAAAATATTTGTAAAATGCCTCCCCTCCCGTCTCTAGTGGACTTTAATTTACTTTAGTTTTGTGTAGGAAGGGCACAGTTTCTGAATTATAAGCGAAAAACTAAAAGAACGGATTTTGTCAGATTTTAGAATTTTTGTCTGTCACGCGCTCTACCGCCTAAATCTTCCGTTTAAAAACGAGCACTAAAAACACATAATTTGTAGGAAATTTAATTTACTTCAAATTAGTTTAAGAACACTTTTCTCTAGAAAGGCGTAGTTTCTGAATTATAAGCAAAAAACTAAAAGAACAGATTTTGTCAGATCTTGAAATTTTCGTCAAACTTTCACGCGCTCTACCGCCTAAATCTTCCGTATAAAAGAGAACACCGAGAAAACAAAATTTGTAAAGAATTTGATTTACTTTAGGTTGGTTTAGGTACACTTTTCTCTAGAAGAGCATAGTTTCTGAATTATAAACGAAAAACTAAAATATGAAATTTTGTAAGATTTTGGAATTTTTGTCTGCCACGCACTCTACCGCCTAAGTCTTCCGTCTAAAAAAGAACACCCAAAAAACATAATTTGTAGAAAATGTAATTTACTTTAAGTTTCTTTAGGAACACTTTTCTTCTAGAAAAGGATAGTTTCTGAATTATAAGCGAAAACCGAAAAGAACAGATTTGGTCAGATTTTGGAATTTGCGTCAAACTTTTACGCGCCGCGCCCTACACCCTAAATCTTCCGTTTAAAAGAGAACACCCACAAACATAATTTGTAGGAAATTTAATTTACTTTAAGTTTCTTTAGGAACACTTTTTTAAGGCATATTTTCTGAATTATAAGCGAAAAACTAAAAAAACAGATTTTGTCAGATTTTGGAATTTTCATCTAACTTTCACGCGCTCTACACCCTAAATATTCTGTCTAAAGGAAAACACCCAAAAAACATAATTTGTAGGGAATTTAATTTACTTTAGGTTTGTTTAGGAACACTTTTTTTAAGGCATATTTTCTGAATATTATAAGCGAAAAACCATAAGAACAGATTTTGGCAGATTTTGGAATTTTCGTCAAATTTCAACGCGCTCTATTGTCTAAACCATTTCTCTGAGGAAAAAATCAACTATAATTTATAGGAAATTTGATGTAATAGTTTACTATTATAATAAATTACTTTTCTGAAAAAGTTTTGAAGTTATAAGCAAAAAACTGGAAAAAGAGCATATACCGATATACCCTCCCTTCTCGAGCCGTTTTCAAATTAGTGCTGCCACTTAGGAGTGGCAGACGGACGACTTTATTACACCTTTGCTATGTTCTTTCAGCCTGCATCGACATTATCAAAAATTTTGTACTTTAGTATAATATCTGCACTGTGCTTACCGGACAAGCTACGTCCGTCCGATATACACTAAATTTTAACGTACTTTAGCACCAAAAAAGTTCGTTTTATGGAAAAACTTTATAAGACGTAAATTGTAGCAAATTTAATTTAATTTATTTTTGTATAAAAACACTTTTCTTTTAAACTTCATAATTTTTGAGTTATAAGCGATAAAACAATTCTTTGGAGATTTTAGAATTTTTGTCAACCGTTAACGCGCTCTAGCGCTTAAACCACTCCTCTGACGAAGAAACCTGTCGGATATAATTTGTAGACAATTTCCTTGAGTTTACTTTTATAAAGATGCACTTTTTTTATACAATGCGTCGTTTCAGAGTTATAAGCGATAAACTAATAATAACAAAAATCTAACCTTTTTGAGCCACCCCTAAGTTAATTCTACCAGTTAGAAGTGGCAAGCGGTCGGTTATCGTTCAGGGAAAGTACATTTAGAAATCCCAATTAAAAAGTCATTGCTTTACAATCCTTACGTCCTTAGAACTTGTGATCAGTATCCTCTAATTTACCCCATTAAAAGTTGTTTGTTAGGAATTCAGCAATAAATATTTACGATAACAATCGGAATAGACTGTAATAATTTCGTTCAAAAATTTTGGCCATAAAAATTTTACGATTACAAAATAGGAGTGCGTATACGTTTATATTTTAACTTCGATAAAGTGAGCACTGACTTTGGTTCAGTTTCTCCACATCTTGAATCTGAAGTACAACTTGACGTAGCGACTTGACGTTACAGTAAAGAGAATTTAATAGAAAAAGATACGTCAAATGTTACTAACCAGAGGGTAAACGAAATAAATTCAACTTTTAAATTTACGCATCGTAAAATAAGAAACTAAAAGCACTTAAATAAACAAATTTGTTAGGTATTATATTAATTAAAACGTAAATTATTAACTTATTAGGTAGGTTTCTTTGATGTTGTTAACAAATAGGAAATCAGTTTAAAAGATGAGTGAGTGACCTTTGTCGAAAACCCTTTGAGCTTCCACTTCCAGTGCGTACCTATATTGGGTTGTAACTCAATTTAATTTATCTTTAGCCTTTAGGACACGATCCACGATCCTGTTTACCAAGTTTTTAGTATCTAAAAGAACTATATAAACAAAAACGAGCGCAAAACTTGATCTAGTTGAGATATTTGTAGAAATAATTTAAGGGAGGAAGTTAATTTTCTGCGCTCACCTAGAGGGTTTAACTACGTTACGTTATTGCGAGATAGTTTAAATTGGAATATTGTGACTCGAGGCGCTTTATGCACCTTAACGTAAATTATTTAATTTGCAATAATTGAGCTAACTTATAATAAAAAACAACTGCTGCAGATATTGCTATCGATGCTTTCTCGTAAGTAGGTACTTGGCCTAGTTTTTGTGAGCAGTACAGGGTCCACCAAGCAGGAAAATTGAAAACGTATTTTAAAGATGTGTGCAAAACCATTATAGTAAATAGCGCGATTATTAATATGGGTGGCAATAGCCGGTTAAAAATGTACGTTTTAAAAATAATTGTTGTTCAAGTCATTTTCAAATAACTCCACACACAATCCAAGCTGATGGTGAAAAAGCAACCCCTAAATCTAATTTAATTATCAAGCAAGTTGTGAAGTTTAATTTTACTTTTTCGTTGACTTCGTCTACTTTGACAAAATAAGCTTTTAAACGAAATCGATACAGGGTGCCCCAAAATAGTGCCCCAGTACAACCTATTGCAAATAGGCCCGTTTAATTTTAGTTTTAAAAATCAGGGAAAGCTTCTGAGCATATTATTGTTAGGCACTATTTCTAATAACATTTTTAATTATTTTGCGTACGAAAAAGTTTTGTTATGGCCACACCAGTCGTTTTCATTTATATGTTGTATCTTTATTTTAAATTTCGAATTAAATTTATTAAGCTAATACGTCTTAGCTCATTCTTGGCTATTGTTCTGGCAACCTTAGTAACTTCAGAACAATATAATGGCCACTATATTACAACTATTATAACACTTTGTGTGTGTACCTTCCAAAATGCTAAAGTAAAATAAATTATTACGAACACTAATTAGTTTTAACTTGAAACGCGCTCATATACTATACGAAGAGGTATGTTAAAATGTTTTCGAGTTTCCTGCTTTTCACGTATAACGATATTGCGCATATAATAAATATATGAAGTCGAGTTGGCATGGATGTAGTAGGTATTGTTAATAGTTTTAATAACATTCAAGTAGAATGTTATGTATTCCATCATATTACTACGTGCTATGATAGTTTTTGATATAGTCCACTTGACAAACCACTAATTAATAAAATGAAAATTTATTGCTTTTCTACGCCTTTTAGAAAATCGTTTAAGGAATTTATTTTAGAAAAGTTGAAGCTTAAAGGATATTTGTGGCGATTGGATGCTTGAAACCTTTACTTGCGGTTAGAGATAGTTTAAGGATAATGAAAACGTTCGTTTGTGTAAAATCGTTACGGTAAAGTCGAGTAGAGTTTAAATTTTGTTAATTTCAATTAAGTCGCCACTTTGGTTCTTTCAAAAAATCGTTTTTCGGGGCTTTTAAAATTTGAGGGTGTTTTGGCATTTAGTGATCATGGTCTCCCATTTACAGTGTCGTGCCTACTTATTAAAATCTTTTTGAAACTCACCCACCAACTTACTAAACTAAGTTAGGTAGGCAAGAGTACTAAGAATTCTAATATTACAAATTGAAAGTGACGCAAAAATGGCGTAGGTTGCAAACTTCAATTTGCAGGTTGTTAATAACTCTTAAAAAATAATTAATTTTGCACTTTTTCCTGACTTAAATCCTATAAAGTGTGACACGTTAATTTTCTCCTTAAGCTTATTACTAAATATTTTATATAAACAAAGTAATTTCCTCCACAAAATTGTCTTTTATTTTTATTAACAAATCTGTAATTAAAATCTAATATTAATACTAAAAGATTTCCGTTTCATGTAATAACTAAAACTTATTTCTGTCGTTTCTTTTGAGCCCTTGATGTAGCAAAAATGTGAAATGAAGAAAATGAAAGAGCTTTGAACAAAAATAACCAATTTGCACTATTTTACCTGGACGTACAATTTAATTCCAGGAAGCTTTCTTACATTTCATATTTTAAAACTAATTTACAACTATCCCTACTACCAACTTTTCACCATTAAATTAAAGTTACCTTATAGCCTTAAGTTTTAAATCTGCTTAACACCAAAACGATGTTATTTCGAAGTAGATATACCGCGAGTTAAATTTAAATCGAATTAACCGCTACTTGGCTACTTGACTTGATGTCCGTTTTAGTTGCAGAAATTTATAAAATTAAACTGCACGTTCTAAGGACCATGTCAAGTACAGTCAACTAAGAGTTTCCAGTAGTTTTGAAATTTCTACTTGTTTGTAAGTGTCTAGTGACGAATATCCTAAAAGTCCTGGTGAATCAGAACGGAGCTTTCGCTGCAGTGGCCGAAGACATGTCACTCGTCTCGGTTTTTCTTTATTATCTCGAAAATTATAAGAGTAACGCTAATTTAATTTTTTACAGATTATATGTGTTTATTATATTCCTAAAGTATACCAAGTAATAAAGGGTTAGAATTTGGTGTTTTTTTAGCCAAAACCATCATATTATAAGAGCTGTTGCGTTGGTGATGATTTTGGCAAAAAAACAACAAAAATTTTATCATCTTTATTTTTGTATATAATCACACGTTTTAGCTACAAGCAATAGTTTTTGAGATATTTACGAAAAACCGGGACAAGTAACATATCTTCGGCTAACTGCCGCTAAAGCTCACTTCTGATTCATCAGGACTTTCAGGATATTCGTCGCATACACCTACAAATGAATAAATACGCAAAGTTTCCAAACTATTGGATTTTTTGAAAGCAGAGCCAATTTTTGGTTTTCGTTGATTACACTACGATTACTGATTACTAGTGCTCAAGTGCACAATGCACAATCACTTACGTTTAGTAAAACGGTAGTTATGTAAAAAAGACGAAATTATTAGAATAGCTTGGCAAAAAAAAGAGCGTGGTTGGTGCACGTTAAAGATCATGGAAGTATCTAAAATAATTGATAAACTAGCAGCAATTTTATATACAAAGTGATTCTACTTTAATCGTTCTAAATCTAAAAGTTTGTACTATTATAGGTACCTAAGATAAATTTGGGTCGACATCAGGTAGGTATTATTATTTTACGACGACAAAATATTCAACTAAACGCCAATAATGTGTAGAGTTGAGTATTTCCCGAGAAAATCTCAATTTAGATATTTAAGATACTGATGAAAATTTGAATTCTCGAGGCTCAGAATTTCGCAAAATGCAAAAATTTCAATTCTTGAGATTCGGAATGGAAACCCAACTCTAGGCATGAGTAGAGTTGGGTATTTTCATAAGAATCTTAATATAGAAATTCGGAATTTTCCAAAATTATAAAAATTCGAATTCTAGAAATTCGGGATCACTCAAAATGTTTAAAATTTAAATTCTAGAAGTTCGGAATGGAAAATATCAAAAAGTTTTCGCAAATTCACCCCGGAAAACCCAACTCTAGGTATGGGTAGAGTTGTTTCCAAAGAAAATCTGAATCTTGAGATTAGGGATTTCCTAAAATAATGAAAATGTGAATTCTCGAGATTCGGGATTTTCCAAATTGGTAAAAATTTCCATTCTCCAAATTCGGGATGGTTAATCTCAAAAATTTCTTAACCCTCATGGTACCATACAAATTTACAACTTATACCTACCGCACGGGGTACCCGGGTACCCTGCATGTTTTGTATGGAGAATGAGTAATAATACAGCTAATTAGTTTATGTTTGGGCGATATTAATTATTATTGCAACTTGCAAATGTATTATTTTTTAAATTATAATTTAAAAAAAATTAAAATAACAATTTTTGTTGTCAAATTGGAGCGGTTTTGTGAAGACATGGCGTCGTCGGCAATTACAACGAAGTTTATGTTATATTACACTGCAATATTTTTACAAATAAACCCTGTGTCGGTACGTGCTTTATTTCGACAGTGCCCAGAAGACAATTGTTAGTTTCCCACGCCTTTTCACCTAATCCAAAATTTATTTGTAAACAGCAAATGACTATTTGCGTCTCCAAAGTAAAGCTGTTTTGTGAAGATAACATGCGCTTTCTGTGGGCATAGCGTCGTGGACATTTACAACAGGGTTTATTTTTATTTTGTACTGCAACATCTTTCCAAATAATCCGTGTCCAGAATTATAGAAATAATTTTTGTTAAAAATCACCCTATTAGCTGCCTTCAAAATTAAATCAACGTAGGGAAATTTAAAAAGATTTAGGAAAAACTCTTTGTATGCCATCCATACTAGATCGAAGTATATAGGATCTATACTTACTAAACTAGGGATTAGAGATTAAGGATTATAAACTAGGAAACTAAAGGATTAATTATTCAATTTTATTTTGATAAAAATTGCATTGTTATCATTTCTTGGCGTCAAAGTAAGCATTACAAAACCACAGCCACAAATAAACGTTCAAGAACGGGATAAAACTGAACGACTGAGGGAAATTGGTTGTTGCATAATTTGGAAGAATGGTGAAAAGATGCCAAACAGGAAAACGAGGAAGAGATGAGAGAGTTGTAAAAATTTTGTCTGTGATGGGCTTATCTCACCGACTTCCATTAGATCTAACGATTGTGCAAGTACAAAAGTTCATCACTAACTTTTTTTGCGATTTCTAATTAGTAATAATTATTGTTTATAATAATAATAATTATTTATAATATAAAAATGTGTAATATAAATAGATAATTCGAATACTTCTACTTTTAATTGATTGATTCCCCATGAAATACAAGCAAATAACAGCGAGGTACCCGGGTACTCCATGCTGTAGGTTTAAGGTGTAAGTTATTAAATTACAAAAATATCCCATCTCACTTAATTTTTTTGTGCCCCTCTAATATTGTCGTATAAAGAATTAAATTTTACAGGATGTCAAAGAGTCTCAATAATATTCCTTTAAAATAAAAAAAGTTATAGGCTTTTAAACTCAAAAAAGTACCCGGGTACCCCGTACGGTAGCTTTAGGGTTAAAAATGCCCGTTGGAAAATTCCCTAAATCCAGCTCTAGGCATTGGTAGAGTCATGTATTTCTCAAGGAAATTTCAATCTTGAGATTCAGTATTCCCAAAATGATGAAAATTTCAATTCTAGAGATTCAGAATGGAAAATATCAACAAGTTCTCGCGAATTCCCCCTTGAGAAACTCAGCTCTAGATATGCGTAGAGTTGTTTCCAGAGAAAATCTAAATCTTGAGATTCGGGATTTCCTAAAATAATGAAAATTTGACTTCTCGAAATTCAAGATTTTCCAAATTGGTAATAATTTCCATTCTAGAGCTTCGGTATGAAAAATATCGAAAAACTTTTGCGAATTCCTGCCGGGAAACCCAACTCTAAGTATGGGTAGAGTTGGGTATATCCATATAAATCCTAATCTACAGATTTGGGATTTCCCGAAATGATAAAAATTTAAATCCTCGAGATTCAGGATTTTTCAAACGTTTAAAATTTTAATTCTGAGATTCGTGATGGAAAATCTCGAACATTTCTCCCAAATTATTTTCAGGAAATTCTCGAAACCAAACTCTAGGTATGGCAGAGTTAGCTATTTCCCGAGGAAATCTCAATCTTGTAATTCGGTATTTTCCGAATTAATAAAAATTTGAATTCTGGAGATTTGGGATTTCCCAAAATGTTAACAATTTCAATTCTCGAGATTGGGAATGGTAAATTTCAAAAACTTCTTGCGATAGTCTGCCGGGAAATTCCCTAAATCCAGCTCTAGGCATTGGTAGAGTCGGGTATTTCTTGAGAAAATCTCAATCTTGAGTTTCGGTATTCCCAAAACAAGAAAATTTGAATCTGGAGCTCCAGGATTTTTCAAAACGGTAATAATTTCAATTCTAGAGATTCGGGGTAGAGAATCTCGAAAATTTATTGCAAATTCTCGTCAAAAATTTCCGAAACCCTATTTTAGACATGGGTAGAGTATCTCCGACAAAACCTTGAGATTCGGGATTTCCTGAAATGATGAAAAGTTGAACTCCAAAGATTCGGGATTTCCAGACATTGTCAGCAATTTATTCTTGAGATTCGGGATGGGAATTCTCAAAAAATTTTCGAAAATTTCTGTTGCACATTGATTCACAAATAAATTGAATAAAAAGTTCGCGATTTTTCGTTTCGACGAAATGCCATCAGTAGCATAATAGTATAGTGTGTACCGAGATGTCAAGAAAGGCAAAAACTTTATTACTCATTTTACGACGAGAAGTGACTCTTTATCAAAACTCTTCTCAAAACAATGAATTTTCAGTATCAAAATCTGAGGTGAAATGATTTTATAATTTCGAATCAAAATACCTGGTAAAGTAGTACCCGTCAAAACGAAAAATCGCAAAAGAACTTTGTATTCGGTTTTATGTACAGTAACGCGCTACTGTTTGTTGTAAATTTTGAAACACCCCGTATATAAATATACATAGTAATATGATGTAGTTCCGCGATTTTCCCAATCTAGTTTGATACGCAATTTTGTGAATCTAATAAATTCTGATGCGAGTAAAAAAGTTTAGTAACTCTTCTGATGAGACCTATCAATCCTAGTGCTTCGATTATATATGGCTTGACAACTTACCTTATTAATTTTCCATTCGTAACAACATGTAATTCCCAAAAATATATATAATTTTGTGATAAATATAAAACCATCAACCACCCTTTGAACATAAATTACTACATTCGAAATTAACGAACTTAATAGGTATTTACAGACGATTATCGATTTATTCATCCACGCCGCACTGTCCTTCGTCGATAAAGGATAAAATTTGACGCATATAAATATCGTAAATTGATGAATATTTATGATTATCTATTATAAAAAAATGGGAAATTAGTACGCGTCATTGTACGTAAATTAGCACGGCTACAATTTATGTTTTTTACCAGAGGAACAAGCGGGAGTACCTACTAACCCGAGATGGCTTTTGTAACTTAAGTACGCTAATTGATTAAAATTGCGTTACAATTAGTAACACAACCTGGCCAAAATTTGAAAAAGGTGGCAAATCAATGCAAAAAAGTTGTAAAATAACAAACAAGTCTTCTATAGAAGACTTTTAAAAACGATACTCCGTAATCGTTCTATTTGTCCCATGAAACTTTCCAAATTAGAATTCTACCACTCACCAAACACTTTTTCAATTTGTTATACAACTTTTAGACTTACCAAATTTCTTTAATACGGTTTGAAAGTTTAAATTACGATCATCCTGGCAAATATATCGAGCATATGAGGAGAAGAAAAAAATTTATATGTTCGTGTGGTTATCACGTAACTTACAAAGTAATACAAGTTTAGTCATAAAATCTCGAGCAAAATTCGTTTAGAGCTCTTACGAGATCTTGCATGACTTTCCCATCGTGTACGGAAATAAGTTTTTAAAATTTTCCCCAGATTGCGACAGTTGGAAATGGATATAATTTTTCATATATACGCGAAAAGTAAAAGATGTAATTTTTCCAAAAAACATTTTAGGGCAAAAAATCTAAAATTGAAACTATTACTCCGTCTCTCTGAAAATATCCGATACCGTTGTTTTATTTTTCTGGTAAATAGTAGCACATTGTTTGTTTTACGATTTTTCCATTTCGCATTTTTATTCTGTTCACGCAAATCTAACACTTTTATTTCCTAGAGCAAGATAAAAGTTTTTAAAAAGTGCCACTTTGGAAATATGGAACGCCGTTTTAATATTTTATCCACTTTTGCAAGAAGATTTGTATGCAAATTACGTGAAAAGAGAAACAATCCAACTCGAAACTAATTAAGATAAAACAAAAACAAAAACGAAATTTAAATACTCGCTGAAAATATTTTTATAAGGAGGAAAAACCTTTTTGCTCTATATGGCGCACTTTTCCAAGATATATTGAGAATGGCGCTAACAGGAACAAACCATGCGATATTAGACGACTGAAAGAAGCCGTTAAAGCTTATAATTCGTGCATTTTCCAGAGGTGTAGAAAAGAATATGAAACTTGTCTCGGGTTAAAAATATAAATGATTTTTCTCTTCGAGGTTTAATATCTTTTTCGTCGCATTTCACTTGAAATATGAAAATATTTTTGATTTACGTTTGTTGTTAGAATAAACTCTTTTTTTAATTAATTGTTTGGAAAAATAATAAAATTGCGCCGAGTTGCGGTTAATAATAAAAAAGAAATTATTTTAGTGGTCAATGCCGCAAACCCATGTATAACATGTCAAGGGAAAATTAAACACCGGACGAGCCCGCATTTTTGAATATCACACATATGTCATAAAACCATTTGGTTATTTTCGGTACACGAAAAAATGAGAAATAACTGGAAAATTAAATAGGTACTTTTTACCACTTTTTGACGAATTAGCGGAGCTCGGATTTTTTTAATTAAAAGCTACGCTACCCTATAACCCATAACTATCGCGGAAAAAAATGCTCAAAAATCTCATTTGGGTGTTAATCATATTTTGTGTCTTTCAAATGTTTAAAATCGGCATCTAAGTTCTTAAAATGAAAAAAAATTACGACCTTCTCTTATTTTGATTACGAAATTTTATTTTTAAGGGCTCAAGAAGCTCGTTCCGTTATTTATATCCGTATATTCTACCATTCGTCCAAAACAACTGCAAGGTATTGCTATCGTGGTGCTCCTCCAATTACAACCTCATAAAATGAGTTGGGTGATAGTTTTTGCATAAAATATCTTCACTTTGAGTTCTAATAAAAAAAGAAACTTTTTGTCAAGCAACACGTCTGTTTAAATTCCATCCCCATTTTATCATTGGTTATTGGGTATTAAGACGATTTTTCCCAAGTCTCGTACAATTCTCCACCTGACACTCCTATAGTCCCGTAATAACAGTGCAGCGTTTAGGCCTAGGCGCACTAGGATCGCGTCTAGGGCCCCAAAATAGCTCATTTTATATTATTATATCCAATTAAAATTTCTTTCTACCCATTTTATTGTTTTAATTATTAGAAAATGCATTATTTAGATGTAAACTATAAATTAAAATTGTTACATAATAATAAAATGGGACCCAGGCCCACTCTACCACTAGGCTAACTAGGCTAAAGTTTAGGATTCTAGGTCAAAAGGGGCTTCGGAATTCTCTAACAATATTTTTGTTTATCTGAAATAATTTCCCAACTTTGTTTTTGTGAAGCATCTTTTTTTGGAGACACTATCAATTGCTATTAAAATTCCTAAACTCCATTTTAAACCTGATCTTGAACAATCAAAAAATTTTGCCTACGGGCTATTTCATCCTACTTCCTCTTCAAATAAGGGAGCCCAAAACTTGGGTCTCTAAATCTATAAACGCGCCTCTGCGTAATAAACTTTCAATACTTCATTAAAACGTTTCAATTGCGGAAACTTTGAAACCAACATAAGGGGGTGGGGTAAATTGTTAAATTATAGTCATCGCACTAAAACAGAGACTAGTCAAACCTGACTTTCTTATTTATAGTTTAATTTTAACTTTCGCGTAATTTAATTATAAACCAACCACACGGATGCAAATAAAATACCGGGAGAAAATGAAATTTTATGTTATGATTCAACCTGAATTTTAAATTTAATTGACAACAATCTCACGGCCATTTTTATTCTGTACTTTTTTTTATCTTTTGTTAATTAATTTTTTTTGTTAAAATATATGTGCGGCGTATAAATTTAAATTAAATCAATAGTTGTTTTTTCTCTCTCGACTAAATTTTTTTACGGTCCGCTTTAAATTTAAAACAACAATTCTACTGATGCCAAATTAGAGTTTTGAATTAAAATTTAATTAACGATGAATAGTCTATACCTAGCTAGTCTCGCTTTCGTCTGAATAATTTTTACAATTAAATTTTTACGTTATTCGTTAAATGTTTATTCGAGGTATACACTTCGACCGATTTTAAACAGAAAAGTTTGGCGAGAGAAAACGCGTGCTACCTACTTACACGGTATACAGTTCGTTGGCTTCGCGGTTTGTCTTTTTAGGAACTTTTCAAAAAATTTTCATTGTGCGCATGGACTCTACGTTTTTGGAATTATTGGCGACTACTGGCGCACTACTCGGCACTAATTACCTAATTAAGTTGTAAATAAATTGTTGTAAAAAAAGTTGTAAAGAAAAACAGTTAAACCTTGTCGGACCCCATAGACACGTACTATAATTTCTAACGCCTTCTGCTTCTGAAGTTTTGGTGCTCTCGATCGATTGGTAAAATTGCAGTTTTAAAAATGACGTAGGGGAGAGTTCTCTTGAAGTGGACGTCCTATGTAAATACTAGACGTCGAGTATAGTTGACTGAAGATCTTACTTTTTTCGTCCCACTCAAGAAAACTCTCCCCTACATACTCTTAAAATGGCAGATTTTTGTGCTCTCGCTCGGTTGGTAAAGTAGCAATTTTAGAAACGACATAGGGGAGAGTTCTCTTGAAGTGGGCGGCCTATGTAAATACTTAAACATATAGTTGACTGAAGATCTTACTTATTTCGTCTCATTCAAGAAAACTCTCCCCTACATACATAGAGTTACTCTGAAAATGGCAGATGCTTGTGCTCTCGCTCGGTTCGTAAAGTAACAATTTTAGAAACGACATAGGGGAGAGTTCTCTTAAAGTGGACGTCCTATGTAAATACTAAACATATGGTTGACTGAAGATCTTACTTATTTCGTCCCATTCAAAAAAACTCTCCACTACATACATAGAGTTACTCTGAAAATGGCAGATTTTTGTGCTCTCGCTCGATTCCTAAAGTAACAATTTTAGAAACGACATATGGGAGAGTTCTCTTGAAGTGGACGTCCTATGTAAATACTAAACGCACGAGTATAGTTGACAGAAGATCTTACTTATTTCATCCCATTCAAGAAAACTCTCCCCTACATACTCTTAAAATGGCAGATTTTTGTGCTCTCGCTCGGTTGGTAAAGTAGCAATTTTAGAAACGACATAGGGGAGAGTTCTCTTGAAGTGGGCGGCCTATGTAAATACTTAAACATATAGTTGACTGAAGATCTTACTTATTTCGTCTCATTCAAGAAAACTCTCCCCTACATACATAGAGTTACTCTGAAAATGGCAGATGCTTGTGCTCTCGCTCGGTTCGTAAAGTAACAATTTTAGAAACGACATAGGGGAGAGTTCTCTTAAAGTGGACGTCCTATGTAAATACTAAACATATGGTTGACTGAAGATCTTACTTATTTCGTCCCATTCAAAAAAACTCTCCACTACATACATAGAGTTACTCTGAAAATGGCAGATTTTTGTGCTCTCGCTCGATTCCTAAAGTAACAATTTTAGAAACGACATATGGGAGAGTTCTCTTGAAGTGGACGTCCTATGTAAATACTAAACGCACGAGTATAGTTGACAGAAGATCTTACTTATTTCATCCCATTCAAGAAAACTCTCCCCTACATACTCTTAAAATGGCAGATTTTTGTGCTCTCGCTCGGTTGGTAAAGTAGCAATTTTAGAAACGACATAGGGGAGAGTTCTCTTGAAGTGGACGTCCTATGTAAATACGTAACGGTAGTACGTAGTTGACTGAAGATCTCACTTATTTTGTCCCATTCAAGAAAACTCTCTCCTACATACATAGAGTTACTCTGAAAATGGCAGATGCTTGTGCTCTCGCTCGGTTCGTAAAGTAACAATTTTAGAAACGACATAGGGGAGAGTTCTCTTAAAGTGGACGTCCTATGTAAATACTAAACATATAGTTGACTGAAGATCTTACTTATTTCGTCCCATTCAAAAAAACTCTCCCCTACATACATAGAGTTACTCTGAAAATGGCAGATGCTTGTGCTCTCGCTCGGTTCGTAAAGTAACAATTTTAGAAACGACATAGGGGAGAGTTCTCTTAAAGTGGACGTCCTATGTAAATACTAAACATATGGTTGACTGAAGATCTTACTTATTTCGTCCCATTCAAAAAAACTCTCCACTACATACATAGAGTTACTCTGAAAATGGCAGATTTTTGTGCTCTCGCTCGATTCCTAAAGTAACAATTTTAGAAACGACATATGGGAGAGTTCTCTTGAAGTGGACGTCCTATGTAAATACTAAACGCACGAGTATAGTTGACAGAAGATCTTACTTATTTCATCCCATTCAAGAAAACTCTCCTCTACATACTCTTAAAATGGCAGATTTTTGTGCTCTCGCTCGGTTGGTAAAGTAGCAATTTTAGAAACGACATAGGGGAGAGTTCTCTTGAAGTGGACGTCCTATGTAAATACGTAACGGTAGTACGTAGTTGACTGAAGATCTCACTTATTTTGTCCCATTCAAGAAAACTCTCTCCTACATACATAGAGTTACTCTGAAAATGGCAGATGCTTGTGCTCTCGCTCGGTTCGTAAAGTAACAATTTTAGAAACGACATAGGGGAGAGTTCTCTTAAAGTGGACGTCCTATGTAAATACTAAACATATAGTTGACTGAAGATCTTACTTATTTCGTCCCATTCAAAAAAACTCTCCACTACATACATAGAGTTACTCTGAAAATGGCAGATGCTTGTGCTCTCGCTCGATTCCTAAAGTAACAATTTTAGAAACGACATATGGGAGAGTTCTCTTGAAGTGGACGTCCTATGTAAATACTAAACGCACGAGTATAGTTGACAGAAGATCTTACTTATTTCATCCCATTCAAGAAAACTCTCCCCTACATACTCTTAAAATGGCAGATTTTTGTGCTCTCGCTCGGTTGGTAAAGTAGCAATTTTAGAAACGACATAGGGGAGAGTTCTCTTGAAGTGGACGTCCTATGTAAATACTAAACGAATAATTAACTCAAGATCTCACTTATTTCGTCCCATTCACGAAAACTCTCTCCTACATACATAGAGTTACTCTGAAAATGGCAGATGCTTGTGCTCTCGCTCGGTTCGTAAAGTAACAATTTTAGAAACGACATAGGGGAGAGTTCTCTTAAAGTGGACGTCCTACGTAAATACTAAACATATAGTTGACTGAAGATCTTACTTATTTCGCCACATTCAAGAAAACTCTCCCCTACATACAAAGTTACTCTGAAACTGGCAGATGCTCGTGCTCTCGCTCGGTTGGTAAAGTAGCATTTTTGAAATTACATAAGGGAGAGTTGTCTTGAAGTGGGCGGCCTATAAGAATAATAAACGAATAGTTGACTGAAGATCTTACTTATTTTGTCCTATTCAAGAAACCTCTCCCCTACATACATAGAGTTACTCTGAAAATGGCAGATGTTTGTGCTCTCCCTCGGTTGGTGAAGTGGCAATTTTAGAAACGACATAGGGGAGAGTTCTCTTGAAGTGGGCGGCCTATGTAAATACTTAAACATATAGTTTAAGAGTTACTCTGAAACTGGCAGATGCTCGTGCTATCGCTCGGTTGGTAAAGTAGCATTTTTGAAATTACATAAGGGAGAGTTGTCTTGAAGTGGGCGGCCTATAAGAATAATAAACGAATAGTTGACTGAAGATCTTACTTATTTTGTCCCATTCAAGAAAACTCTCCCCTACATACTCTTAAAATGGCAGATTTTTGTGCTCTCGCTCGGTTGGTAAAGTAGCAATTTTAGAAACGACATAGGGGAGAGTTCTCTTGAAGTGGGCGGCCTATGTAAATACTTAAACATATAGTTGACTGAAGATCTTACTTATTTCGTCCCATTCAAGAAAACTCTCCCCTACATACATAGAGTTACTCTGAAAATGGCAGATGCTTGTGCTCTCGCTCGGTTCGTAAAGTAACAATTTTAGAAACGACATAGGGGAGAGTTCTCTTGAAGTGGACGTCCTAAGAAAACCCTAAACGAATAGTTGACTGAAAATCTTACTTATTTGGTCCCATTCAAGAAAACTCTCCCCTACATACAGAGTTACTCTGAAACTGGCAGATGCTCGTGCTCTCGCTCGGTTGGTAAAGTAGTATTTTTGAAATTACATAGGGGAGAGTTCTCTTGAAGTGGACGTCCTATGTAAATACTTAAACATATAGTTGACTGAAGGTCTTACTTATTTCGTCCCATTCAAGAAAACTCTCCCTTACATACATAGAGTTACTCTGAAAATGGCAGATTTTTGTGCTCTCGCTCGGTTGGCGAAGTAACAATTTTAGAAACGACATAGGGGAGAGTTCTTTTGAAGTGGACGTCCTATGTAAATACATAAACATATAGTTGACTGAAGATCTTACTTATTTCGTCCCATTCAAGAAAACTCTACCCTACATACATAGAGTTACTCTGAAAATGGCAGATTTTTGTGCTCTCATTCGGTTGGTGAAGTAGCAATTTTAGAAACGACATAGGGGAGAGTTCTCTTGAAGTGGACGTCCTATGAAAATACTAAACGAATAGTTGACTGAAGATCTTACTTATTTCGTCCCATTCAAGAAAGCTTTCTCCTACATACTGAAAATTAATTTTGAAAGTGACAAGTAAAATCAGCCTCACGTGAAGGAAAGAAGTGACATCGCGATTAAATGCTCTTCATTTTTCTACACCCACCTCTTCCACCTTAAGTGATTTCTTTACAAAAAATTTGATGTTGCAGGCAAATAAGGAAAAAAATAAAAAACACTGCTACTAAATAATGGCCTGTATGTGCTCAAAAATATATTTAAATTAACCTCTATAAAAGCAAGAAGAAAATAGCCCGAGTTCGAAAGTTTAAAATTCCTAACCGCATTTTAATTCAATACAAATTAGGAATATGAAACGCCATTTTATAGCTAACCAGAACGAATCGGTAAGGATAACGAGAGAGTTTAAAAGTAATTTTGTTAAATTTTAAAATTTGAAGCCCCTTTCTCGTAGATATATTTACTTTACCGATTTTAATAAACCCAACTCGCACAGAACTTGAGTCGACTTTTACCTTTACTAAACTTCCCAAGTTGAATAATAACTTAATTTATTTGTATTACCATAAAGTTTTACCCTCGTCAACATGTGCGTATTAATAACTGAAACAATTCGCATATTTATTAAATTAAGAAATTCAACTAACGACCCTCAATTTGTATAAATACGATATTAATTTCTATTTTAGTCTGGGAAGTGGGTGGATATTTCGAAAATTATTGTTTTTTGTGAAAAGTGGGATGTACCGCCATATAATACCTAGTCGAAAGCTGATTGTGTCAGTTGAAGAGATTTGCATATACGTACGTATATGGACCGGTTGTGTACTGAAAGGGTTTGGTTCTGTTAGTCCTATCTATAGAGCTGTTTAATCACACATTCACTGTCCACCAAACGGCACAAAGCCATTCAAACGTAAATCACACTATCCAAAAACCTTTATAACACAATAGGGGAAAATTTAGGGCCAAATTGACAATTGATAATCGTTAAACAAACTCCACTAAAAATAAATTTACTACAAGGTGACGCAATAAAATGAATTTTATTTGTTATTTATAGGATTAAAGTGAAAGTGATTAAATCCTGCTGTTCGAACAGCTTTATTCAGGTATCGAGTTAATTGTTAAATGAGAAAAGTTTTTTCAATTATTTTTATTCGGGCCGTTTCTCGCTTTTTATCGTGTTTTGAAGAGTATTAAGATCAACAGGAGATTTCTCAACTTAAAATGTCTTTAAGGGAATTGAACAAATATACAGAGTGTATTACAAAAAATATTTGGTAGGTAGGTAGGTAATAGTCTCATTTTCTCACTTCAGCTCAGATACAGAAAGCCCATATTTATTATGCAAGAGTCTATCTCTTCAGCACACTGATGCTACCAAACCGCACCACTCTAAGAGGATGCTAGCCATTTGGAGTTTTGATTTTTGTGTTTAATACATAATAATACAGGGTGTCTTTAAAACACAGAAAATACTATTGACTTATTGACTCTATAATAAGATTAAACGACAGTGGTATAATAATAGGCGGTCAGGTAAATATTAAAAAGTCATGTTGACCCATTGTGGCTCGAGTGAAAGATAGATGTAATCCTGTTGGAAATTAAGTCAAATCGACTCCAGCTCTTCCCAATTTTTAATTAATTAACGACGCTATTAAATTAATTAATGCACTTAACAAACAAGACATGTTAACGATAATTTTCTTGGTTTGTTCATTGGAGCGTTTACATTTTACTCAACATAATTTTAGAACAAATATTTCGAACTTCCAAAATTTGCATTGCAAATTATAAAATAACTATGTTGTAGTATTAACTCCAAGTTTACCAAATTAATACTTACTTTTAATAACCACAATCAACATTAATTTCGCGATACTTTTAAAAGAAATGAGAAACTGTTTCGCACACTCAATTTGATTAAACCTTTCCTTTTTGAGATGGTCGATGTGGAAAGCGGTTTGAAATTTTCTTTTTTATAATACGTTACGTTTTACAAGACTCCAATTTTCTTACTTACTATAAAGCTACTAAAACAATGGAAAAAACAACTGTTAAAAAGCTACCAAAGCAAAAGTGATTCAAAGTTTACGACTTTTCTTCTACAGTCGTAAAGGAACTTGCGGAAGTTTAAATTTCGCTACGTACGAATTTCTTGCACATTTTATTGCTTTTAAAATAATTTTTTTAAACTCGAAATAGTTTAGGGCCAACTCGAAATTAGTAATGTATTAGTTGATAATTGTAAATTAACGTAGAGCAGGTGTATGCGAGAATGAAGCAATTATTTGAATGGTGCAACTATTCATTTGCGAAGTTTCCAATCCATTATCAGCTTTAAAAAATTGTCTTTACTTCTTCTATTTTAAGAAGCCAAATTAAATCCACAATTTAGTAGCCTGAATAGCCAAGTGAGACTTCAATATACTAAAATCCTAATAACTGCAATTCCATCACCCATCAGTCAGAATAAGTATCTACATCTAACAGTAATAGTTACCTAAACCCATTCCTTATATAAACAGAAACTTGCAGAAACCGATAAAAGTATGAATTCCATTTAAAAAGTGAAAATAGACGAAATTCATAGTGTAAAAACGTCTTATTTATATTGAAAAACAATTTCTATTTAAAAAATATAAAACTGGAATAGGGTGAAAAGAATATCTTTTAAAGTTTCATTTCCGAAATTGACTTTTACTACCCAACTATCAAATTTATAATCCGAATGCTCTATCTAGTCATTCAAACTATTTACGACCTTTATGTATGTTATAAATACTGTATACTGTTAAATAAATAAATTTAACGTAAAATACGCAAATTTGTTTAGAGATAGCTTTCATACAGAGGCATAGTTATTGGAAAACGACCATAAAAGTAGTAATTACGAATCGATCTGAAATTCATTACAATACTCCAATACTTTACTACAAAATTGACTGTTACAGTTTTTGCAGAAACAAGTTGCTAATATAATTAAATGTCCTGTACGAGGATGTATTGATATCTAGTTAGCCTAGACCAGTTCCATGCATAAACAAAATATTGCGTTACCATAGCAACGAACAATAACTTATTAGAAGTGTCAGTGTAAAGTTTGACGTCAAAAAAGTAAACCAGAGTTAAGCAATAAATTAAAAGAAAAAAGATGTCCCCCGAAATTGTGAAAATCGAAAAATTGGAGTATCGAGCCATCATCAAGTACCTGTATTTAAAAGGGTTAAGAGGTAAGCAGATTTACGAAGATATGGTTAATACCCTTGGTGATCAATGTCCTTCGTATGCGATCGTGAAAAATTGGACTGCAAGCTTCAAAAGAGGTAAATTTTCAATTGAAGATGATGACCGATCGGGAAGGCCAGTTTCTGTGTCAGTCCCCAAAAATATCGATGCAGTTCATGACATGATTTTATCAGACCGTCGAATTGGGCTAAAACGGATATCTGAAGCACTGAATATTTCATACGAACGCGTTCATCATATAGTTCACGTCAATTTGGACATGAGAAAAATTTCTGCAAAATGGATCCCCAAATGTTTAAATGTTGACCAAAAGCGTGCAAGGGTAGAAACATCGCGTTCGATCTGTGCTCGATTTGAAAACGATGTAGACTTCTTAAACCGAATTGTTACTATGGATGAGACTTGGGTACATTTCTACGATCCAGAAACAAAGCAACAATCGATGGAATGGCGACACTCTGGTTCTCCAAGACCTAAGAAGTTTCGTGTCCAAAAATCTGCTGGAAAAGTTCTTGCTTCAGTTTTTTGGGATTGCCATGGAGTAATCATGATTGATTTTTTGGATAAGCATAGAACAATAACTGGAGATTACTATTCGACATTACTGACCACTCTACGGGAAAAAATTAAAGAGAAAAGACGCGGAAAGCTATCCAAAGGTGTTTTGTTTTTGCAGGACAACGCCCCTGCACACAAATCTCATGTTGCCATGCAAAAAATTCGTGATTTAGGGTTTGAGTTACTAGAGCACCCCCCTTATTCTCCAGATTTGGCTCCGTCCGACTATCATCTCTTTCCTCAACTAAAAAAAAGTTTAAAAGGTCGTAAGTTTTCTTCCAACGAGGAGGTAATAAAAGCTGTGGAAGTCTGGTTTGCAGAGCAAGAAGAAACATTTTTTTTTGAAAGGTCTAGAGACGTTGCAGGTTTGCTGTAATAAATGGATCCAATTAAGAGGAGAATATGTTGAGTAATAAAATATTTTCACATTGAAATTTTGTTTGGTTCTATAGTAGGCTAAGAATTTTTCAATATATCCTCGTATACACTTTGTATAGACGAAAATGAAAAATTAATATGACAAGAACAGTTCTGCGGGCTAAGTAATAAAAAAATTAATATTCTCCTATAAGTCGATTCTTTTTTACTTACTTTATTGCATAAAACTGCAAATTAAAGCACTCGGATTAACACTACAACTGACTGTAAAAATTTTATAGTGGTCTGGCGAAAAACATAAATTATAGTTAAAACGTAATGGCGAACAAAATGTCAATTACAAAAAGTAGCAAAAAGCAACAAATTAAAGAAAAATAAAACGTTAAAGTTGCGTATACGCACAGAATGGAATACTAAATAATAGATGTAGTGAAAACAAATCCTGCAATTGAGCCCAATTCTAGATCGCGCACGTCTTCTAATTTAGTCGAAATCGGTAGATCACGTACCAAAACTATTATTCGAAATGTACGCATAGTACGGACCTTTTGCTCGTAACTGGATATTTGATTAATGTAAAACAGAGTTGTTCGATTGTTTATGTAAGTTCTAAACTTTAGTTAAGAGAATTTCTCCGTTCCTCTACATATCTATACATCTATCTCTAACAGATGTTTTAAACGCTAAACGAGAGGTGGAATTATTAAAAATATTTAACGTTACTTAATCACGGGGCTAATTAAATCCTAAAATAAACAATGTCTGGTGTTGTTTTAGGCTTCAATTGTACATCAATTTTATAATTTGTTTGCTTTAATTATACAAACAGGGGCTAGTATACCCTATAGGTCGTGAAAGGTATCTTTCAATTATTGTTATATTAGCAATCAGTGGTGGGTTTACGAAATAATGTTCAAGAACAGAGAAAAAAATGCTCTGTTTTTAGTTTCTGGCTTATAACTTGAAAACTACCCACTTTTCTAGAAAAATGCTTTCATATATAATTAAAGCACATGAAATTTTCTATAAATTATGTTCCTAAGGATTTTTACGTTAAACAAACGGTTTGGCCGCTACGGCGCGTTAAAGTTTGACAAATATTCTAGAATGTCAAGAACATTTATACGTGAAATTTTAATATTTTTTCAAATATATACACTAGGGTAGAATGCGTAGTTTATGCGTAAATTTAAAATTACGCTGCGTACATGCATAAAATGTAATTATATATGACTAGTAGCTGTTCAACATCTAATTTAATTTGTAATTAAATATTTCGAGTTCTTGTTGTTCTAAAGTTTAGATCGAGACGTTCATAATTTGGAAGATAAACAGTTGTCTGGCTTGGCGTACGTGGTCCGTACATGCGACCGGATATTGCAGACTCGGGTTCAATTTCTGGGGCGTTTGGTCGTTCAACATTTTTCCCCTAAAAACGTTTTTCGCGCTACTAGGTGATTAGTTTAGGGTTGGTTTACATCATACATTCAGTCAAGAAAATTGTTTTTTGGGTTTGGGGTAGCTACTAGCTACTAATTATGTCTTCTATTAGACTTTTTACTTTAAACATGCGGTTTAGGTGAGAGAACGCATTCAAATGTGACAAAAATTCCCTAATTGGCCATAAATTCGTTCTATTAAATTCTTGCTCATAACGTGAAAACTACGCACTTGTAGAGAAAATGGTTAGAATGATAGAATAAACTATATCAAATTTCCTACAAATTATGTTTCTACGGTTTTTTTCTTTAGACAACCAGTTTGGGTGCCACAGAGCGTTAAAGTTTTACAAAAATTCCAGTATTGTCAAAAAAACCGTTTTTAGGTTTTTGCTCATAGCTCAACAATTATGTACTTGTAGTGAAAAGTAAATCTATATAAAAATAAAGAAAATAAAATTTTCTACAAATTATGCCTTTACAGTTTTTTACTTTAAACACGCGGTTTAGGTGATAGAGAGCGCATTCCATCGTGACAAAAATGCCAAAATTGGCCACAAATTCGTTTTTTTAGATTTTTGCCTATAACTTGAAAACTCTGTATTATTGTAGAAAATTGCGTCAATATAAAGTACATTAAATTTGTTACAAATTATACTCTTGAGGTTTTTTGATTTAGACAAACGGTTTGAACGCTAAAGCGCTTTAAAGTTTGACAAAAATTCTAGTATTGTCAAGAAAATCGTTTTTTAGATTTTCGCTCATGTCATTATGTCTTCTAGATTTTTTACTTTAAACACACGGTTTGGGTGATAGAGCGCGTTAAAGTTGGACAAAAATTCCAAAATTGTCAAGAAAATTGTTTCCCAGGTTTTTGCTCATAACTCAAAAATTATGCACTTTTAGATAAAAGTGGGTTTATACGAAAATAAAGGACATTAAATTTAAAACAAATATATTTCTTATGATTTTTTACTTTAAATGTACCGTTTAGGTGCTAGAGTGCGCTCAAGTTCCACAAAATTTGCAAAATTTGCCAAAAATTTGTTCTTTTAGATTCTCGCTTATAACTTACAAACTACGCATTTTTAGAGAAAAGTGTTTATATAGAAAACTAAACTACATCAAATTATCTACAAATTATATAGGTATTTTATGTTTTTTACATCAAATAAACGGTATAAGCGCTAGAGTACGTTAAATTCAACAAAACTGCAAAAAAATTGTTTTTTATGTTTTCGCTCATAATAAACTCAAAAATTATGCATTTTTAAAGAAAAGTGGATTTATACGAAAATAAAGGATTTTCCAATAAATTATATCTCTTAACCTTTTTACTTAAAATACTACATGATTTAGGTACTAGAGTGCGTACTACGCACTTTTAGAGAAAAGTGTCTAAATGTAAAAATCAATAAGTATAAACGACTCCAAATTCTAACATGGCTTTTAATCAACTTTTACTCTATTTTCTATGTATCTATTGCTCAATTTCTAAATAATTGGCGAGAATAAACATTTATTCAATATTTCTCATTAAGCAGCTAACCAAGTTGTTTTAGTACTGATAAACTCTCTGTACTTGAAAATTAATTAATTTGCCTGGCTTCACGATGAAGTTTAAAATGTAAACCCCAAAAAATATTAAGAAAACGTGTTAAACGTGAATAAAAATTAATTAAAAAAGTTTCACTTATCTCAAATTTATATCTTATTTGTGTTGCTTTTGTATAAATCAATACGTGATAACAATGCTAATTACTCTCAGCTTAGTAAAACTTTGATATTGAAATTCATAACAAATGAAAATTTTTACACCGCATTATTTTAATGGAAATTGAAAAAGCAACAGGGGAGCAATCGAAAGCAAAAATATTGTGATTTAATACCTTGTTTTTTCCTACAAGAATGTAATAGGAAGTTATAAAAAATCTATCGATGAAAAGAATGGTTCTGTGTTTTTTTCTTATTTTACGTCTTAAATGCCCTCCTTTATTTGTACAGAAATTTTCACTTATTAGTGAAAAAGAAAACGTTTTAACTTAAACGATTGTCTTCTATTTTTGTTTACTTACCCAACACAACGTAATTATTTTTTTCATTATTTCTGGACCAGAAAAAGGCCATAAAAAATATTTTATTGGACGTAAATAAAAACACAGTTGAAAAGCTATTATAGTGAAAACCCCCTGTAGCGCTTTGTTAAACTTTACTGAAATGCTTTAGAGAATACTTTGCTACCAAATATATAACTACTAACTGGGGTTGGGTGAAGAGTTGATACAGCAATGTTGAAGTAGTCTTCTCTAGAAACGTAAAAGTGATTCGCATGCATCCCATGACGATCGTTCTCTTTTACTACTTGATTCCACTTTTTTTTTGAGGTCGAAAAGTGTTGGAAATATAAAGGACACATTATTATAAGAGTATCAAATTTCGTATGATACATTTAAGATAAATGTATTTCTTTAGTCTGTTCGATAAACAATAAAAACTAGTAGTCTAGCCATTATGCCACTTGATTTTATTCCAAAGAATCATTTTTACTTAAAAGTACTTCAAATGGCCAATATAAAATCAATCGTTAGCCGGCTTGCATTGATTGCTTTACAGTAGGGCACACACTCAAATAATTTAAAAAAGAGAAAAAAATAATGAGTCGTCCTGTCGAAATAGAGCTTAGGTAGACGGGCGCGTTTGTCCTGCGGACGCTGTTAAAGATTGCCATTTTATCTCAGTTTAGCTCATATAAGAGGTAACTCGATAAAGCGAGACGTCTGCAGCCTGCAGCGCGTAAGTTGGTTGGGCGGCAGCGCGCAAATGTACTAAAACAGTAAATACAACATTTTTGACAAGTGAGCTGTGAGTTTGTGCTCGTTTTCAGTTTTCTACTTATAACTTTAAAACCACACACTTTTTCAAAAAATATAAAACTAAATTACATTAAATTTCCTACAAATTATGTCTAAAAGGTTTTTTCCTTGGACAAACGGTTTAGTTGCTAGAGAGCGCTAATGTTTACGGACAATTCCAGAATCTACCCAAAAACCTGTAGTTTTGTTTATCGCTTATAACTCGAAAACTACGCACTTTTGGAGAAATCTGTTTCTATATAGAAATAAACTACATACAATTTCCTATAAATAATACCTTTAAGGTTGCTTCTTTAGAGAAATGGTTTAGGCGCGAGAGCGCGTCATAGTTTGCACAAAATTCCAAAATCTACCCAAACACCTGTTATTATAGTTTACCGTCTATAACTCTAAAACTACGCACTTTTTAGAAAAAGTGTTTATATATAAAACTAAAGTACATAAAATTTCCTATAAATACTACCTTTTAGGTTTTTTCTTCAGACAAACGGTTTAGGCGCGAGAGCGCGTCATAGTTTGCACAAAATTCCAAAATCTACCCAAACACCTGTTATTATAGTTTACCGTCTATAACTCTAAAACTACGCACTTTTTAGAAAAAGTGTTTATATATAAAACTAAAGTACATAAAATTTCCTATAAATACTACCTTTTAGGTTTTTTCTTCAGACAAACGGTTTAGGCGCGAGAGCGCGTCATAGCTTGCTCAAAATTCCAGAATCTACCCAAAAACCTGTTATTTTTGTTTATCGCTTATAACTCTAAAACTACGCAGTTTTTGGAAAAAGTGTTTCTGTATAAAACTAAACTACATCAAATTTCCTATAAATAATATTTTTTAGGTTTTTTCTTTAGACAAACGGTTTAGGCGCGAGAACGCGTTAAAGTTTGACAAAAATTCTAAAATTGACCCAAAAACTGATTTTTTTAGTCTAGCGCTTAAAATTGGTAAAACTACGTGTTTTTAGAGAAATGTTTTCTTATAGAAAAATAAAGTACGTTCAATTTGCTATAAATTACGCCTCTTAAGTTTTTTGTCAGACTACAGGGTGGTACAGTCGGCGCGCTTAATAAGCTTGGTTCTTCACGTTCATGTTTTGGGCTTCCATTGTCGTAAAATGCGTATATTTTTGACCTAATTAACAGAATGCGTATCACTATACGCATTCTGTATATATAACTATAGTTTCTAGTCACTGACTAGAAACTATAGTTTTAGAATCTCCAACTTTAACAAATAATTAATAGGTGCTTGAGTATGAATATACGCTACTCACAATAATTGATTTAGACCCTAGTTGGCCCTAGTTTCTATTCATTAGGCTGCTGTTTAAATTATTGAATTAAAATACTTTGATTACTAATAATTGACAACAATTGCTATTATTCTGTAACAAATTTGAAGAGATAAAAAATAATGAGACTGGTATAGATGCTTTGTTAGGGTGCCACCTTATTTATTTATCCCTGCAAGTTAGAATGCAATCAAAACATCTTGGGTTTTCTTTTTTAGACATCTTTTATACTAAGTATATCAAGAATAAAAATACATTGTTAATCAATAATAGCAAACTCGCGTCCAACAAAATGCTTATCAAACTGTGTAAATGTATTCTTAACTTATATATTACTTTCTCTTTCTATTATGTCAATAAATAAATAAATAAATAGAAAAGGGATATAATATGGAAGTTCCTGTGTATTTTTCACACACTTTTACTCATGTTTCCGTGCAATGGAAAGAAAAATACAGATTATGCTAAAATTGTGTTTGAAAGCTTACGTAAATATTTAAAAAGATTCAAGATGGCAGCTCTCAAACGAATATTGACGAGTTCTACTATGTCACTACTGCAGTTAAAGAGGATCTAAGTGTTGGAGTCCACAAAAAAGAAGGAAGTCGTAGGTTACATAACAAGAAATGGTTGATAGGTCATAGGTGTAACCGTGTAACCCTCAGCAGGCCGGTTTAGGTAGAATAAAATATTAGGCGCGATAAGAAACGATTGGAGCAATAAGAAGGGTAACCAATCTCACACGTCTTTGGGGGTAAACTAATGAGTCAACTCATTTGAGTTGAGTTGAGTATATATACGTCTGGCAAAGGCACAGACAAACTGACTTCTCTTTAGTAACTCTTAGTAATGACATTTTGACATATCTAAATTTAGTCCCGATTTAAGAATCGACCCGTATAGTCGGAAATTTCGCAAAACCACGCATTCCAGTTTCAGGATTTATATTTTCCATAACATTAGTACAAAATTTACAATTCCAATTAATTTTCCAAATTTTGCTCCTTCTCGTACAGTGGAAAAGCGTTAAAATAAATAGGCCGCGCATTATTTTACTCTAAAAGTTCGATAAAGTTGCGTACGAATTCACGTCTTATATACTAAACCTTCTCCTATCAATTCTCCCGACACCCCTTCACATGCAAATTTTTTTTTAAAATTACGAGATCGCTTTCCTACAAAGCCATACAATACGAGAAACTTTACCTTTCGACTCGATAAATTTGTTCGTTCGAACGAAACTGAAAAGAATAATTTAAAAGAGAAAGGGTTCCATATGACAACTATTTAGTAGGCCTAGACATCGTCCCTTTGAGAATATTATGCTAGTAGGTAGCAAAATGTTGTGGTGGCGCCGAGACGCAGTGGCTGTTCGGCGTCACGGGCTACGTTAGTAACCATGGCAACAGGTGGAGTTATCTATTAAAAGCCGTGCGCTCCTGCACTTCAAAACATTTGAAACTAACGTTACTTCACCTTTAATCTCATCAAAATAGACAATATTAATCGTTTTTATTTTTTTTATCGCGCATCGAACTTTTTAAATAATAAAAACGTGCTAAAGCAGATATTATATAACTCATTCTATTTGAAGCGCATTTATTACCTTAAAGTTGAATTTAAAAGATCCTAAACTTAAAGCCTCGAGGGTTGACAAACGCTATTATGAAACTGCACACCCTTCGCGTATATACTCGAAAACGTAGAGGTGCAGAGGAAATATCTTATATTACTTATCTCTTTGCTGAAATCTTGAATTACCTCATAAAATTTAAATCGAAGTAGGTATTCGCGAACTTCCAACTTTCTCTTTTTATTATTTTCGAAAAAATGGAAAGTTGCACGATTTATCAACTTATGCACATAAATTTATTATTTTTTTTAACTATTTATAATGGTAGTAACTAGGATGGAGATAAAAATTTGTCAGTGCGATAAAAATCGTATAGCAATTTTAGGGATGGACGGCTCAAAGTTAACTTGCATTATGAGTATCATAAATCAGTCGAGTTCAACTCTTTCTACCATGTTATCACATAACCTATGTGTCACGGCATGATTTTTATTTATGGATTAATAAATATGGCGCAGTCACGTTCAAATAATAAGATAAACCCTAATATTTATTTTTGTAGGGTAACACGTGAGTCGAGAAGCAAAACGCGAATAGTCGCACCGGGGTCGTTTTGCAGAATTTCAGAAATTTCCCAATGACCCATTACTTGGCGACTTCATCCGAAAAACTTTCCTATAAAAGTTGCATAGTACCTCTCAAACTACGATTCAAAGGTATGGGTAAGTATACAGGGCGAGTCATTTATGCGCAGCAAAGAAAATTTCAAAGCTTGAACCTTCAACCAATTAAAAGTTTTACACTTTCTGGACAACCACAATGAATTATTTTTGATTATCGTAACATCAACAGGTGCATAATTAAATTGGCATTAAATGGTTGGATGAGAAGAAATTAAAATTCCATTTGTGTCATTCATTTAGATTCCAAAGTTGTTGAAAATTCCTCGAGAAATACAATCCATACATAACACGACGTATTCAAATAGGTTTAAAGAAGCTTTGAACTGAAAGCGACGTCTTTAGAATTTTAAGTGAGAAAATTGAAAAAGTGACACGAATAAAGCTGTAATACTTCCACGACCGAGAAAACTTGTTTGGTTACAAATGATATAAAATATCGATATCTCGATGTGTGTAGGTGCTAACATATTCTATTGTGTGTGAGTTGGCTCATAAGTAGAATAGATAACTAACGTAAGTTTCGCTTGTTTACCTTTTGAACTTTGTGGTTAACCTTATTTGCTTCGTTAATTTCAAGCTTATACATAATGTTTATTTTCCATTTACAACGTATTTGGGTTGAAATATTACAAAGAGGGGAAAGGTCTCGATTTTGTGAAAATATTAAGCAATAATCTACACGAGCTTGAGCAGTGAATGCAGACAAATCCACTCGTGTACATTAATGTGAAACTCGTTGGCAATTTTTAGAAAAAATAACGTTACAATTCCATTGAACGGATAGAAATGGGTTTACCTTATGCAATTTTCTTTAAATGGGAAAATTTAATAGAACGAATTTTTAAATCCTGTACAGGGTTGCTCGTTAGTGCGGCAAAGTAGATTTCATCCATTAAAAGCCTGCAATTCAAAGCCCTATTTTAGTAAACAGGGCTTGGAGCGTCTTTTTAAAACAGTTTTAACTTGTATACAGCTATACAGGGTGTCCCGAGTTTAAAATCTCATCTGTTTTCTGTGAAAAACATAACAAAAGTAGGGCCGTTGCAAAACTTTAAGTCACGGGTATGTACTGTACTGTACGGTCAGGGGACACCCGAGTCTTGCCTTAATCGCTCGAAGTACGTAAATGAGGTACCGCCGTAAAAACCTCCCCTAGAGCACCCGAGAACCTGCCGGTTGCATTTAAGCTTTAATTTGGTGTTCAAGCAAGACCTAAGTAGGTCCACTTCATAATCCAAAATCCAAATATTATAATAGTTTAAAAGTACTACCCTGTCTCTGTGGTCTGCTGGTTTGTGTTCAAACGCCCTCTAACAACAACTAGCCGGTTACAAAACCCTTAAGAAATTCTCTAATAAAATTAATAAAAGTTTAAAGATATACGTCCCTAAAGTTTGAAAATTATTGTAATTAGAAGCACTCAGTTAGCATCAGGGAACCGGAATATACCACGCCATAAGTATTTCAACTTTCAACTAACCCAACAAGGGTTACGTTTTGAATTTAAGCCCTAAATTAGGAATTCGAATTGAAAATGTACCAGAAACTTTATTTTGAAACGAGAAAGTAGTAATAAAAATCAGATTAAGTTGGAGATAAAAAAAATCGAACGTTACACAAACAGAGAAATTTACAATATGAGTATGTGCAATAAATTGGCGTAAACTGTTTCAAATCTCATCAAACGAGATAAATTTGTTAGATTTTACTGCAAAAAAGATGGGAGTCGGAAAGGAAGCAAAAAGTAACAAATTGCCAATTTAAGCGTTCTTTTTTAAAACTTGGCCATAAATTACTAGCTAAATCAATAGTTAAAATTACATGTTGAAGTGATCGTTTCTAAGTTTGCACTTTGCAATTAAAATTTTCTTTTGAAGTCGAGTACAAAAGAAAACTACCGCGAGCATATAGTAGTAAAAGTTGAAAATTATTTAAACGAACTTTGTTGTTGTTTATAAATAAAATATCGATTGCTTTTGATCTTCGGGTCTAACGGTCTAACACATACTTGTAAACTTACTTTTCTACTCTTTTAGAGTGGCTTTGAAAAATTGTAAACTGTACACGTTTGTGTTCTACTTTGCATGTCCGGTTGCTTGTTGCTCGTAGAAAATTAATCCATCAAAGTGCTCGTGGGGCAAACGTATTTTAAAAAGCGCCATCCTAACGTCACACTTGAGTTAAAATTGATACCTGAAAACATCTAAATGGATGGCAGGGAACAATTAATTCTAATCGATACAACTAAGAAAGTTTACCTAACAAAGTTATTTACGAAATTTATGTGACAACTTCAAAAACAATAGCAGTCGGGAATCTGGGCACGTGAGGAAATTGTAAGGTCTTGAGAGGTTTCCTGAATCTTAACAATAAAGGAGCCTACGCCTTTCAGTCACGTGGTTGGAATTTCATCCACAAAAATGAAAACTAACAAGTCATCCCATATGTAAGCGAGCTATACACAAAATTAACCCTCCGCTTTTAATTAAAATTACAATTTTCCATCATTTTTGGGTTCAAAACTTTTTTTCTTAAAAACCGGCGAAGAGTTTGTTGAAAACAGTGGAATGGATTCACTGCAATATTAAGATTGTATATGCTCTCGTCCACTTCTAATTACCGCATTAATGCGTCTTGGCATGCTAGAAATGGGATTTTCAATAACTTTACGGGACGTATTCGCCCATTCTGCAATTACTGCGCAGCTACCAGTTGATTGTGGTTGAGAGGTTGGGTGTATGGCTTCGGACGTTCTTACAGTCTTATAGATCTTCCATGGGATTTAAATCGGGACTATTAGGTGAACACTTAATTAACGGAATATCTACAGCATTCACGAGCAGTACCGAAGAAATGGAGATAGAGATATTTCCATATCAAGAAATAAAACAACGCCTCTACTCCAACTGGAGTACCTACTACCGAGTGTAAGACTAGATCTGACTGGGGAGAGTAACCTAAATTGAGGGAATCCCGAAGATTATCTCAGAAAACTAGATTTTCCCAAGGAATCAAAGTCCAATTTTTCTGTTACGCGAATGTTCACAGTGTCTGCTCAAAGGCACAATAATTTAATTAATCACCATATAATTGCAATTACGATATAGTGGATTATGTAATGGTGTGTTTAGTTCTGAGTTGTTCCCTGCAAACTATGATGTGTTTGATGATAGAAGGTGCCAACTCATTAGAAAATCTACTAGTGGTGGCATACTGAAAGCCCAACTAGTTAATACTAGTGTTCTTTCGGATTCTGTTCCATCAATTGACCTAGTCGCTTGTAAATATTAATTGATCCCCGTTGAACTCTTGTTATGGTATTGTAGAACATATCGCAACCAACGAGTCTGTATCTAACTATTGAGCAAATCTCTTTCTTTCAACAATATTGTCATATTTGGTGATTTTAACGTTACCGACGTTTGTAGCAATAGTGGAAGAAAGCATCTGGCCCACTCGTACCTCGTACCCGAGGATTTCTATCATCATCAGGCTTTGAGTGTAATGGTTTATCGTCATAAGGATGCTCACAACAATTTTTTGGCTAACGTTACCACCCCTGTCGCTAATTATAATTTCGACAGAGACTTTATTGGTCTCTCATGGAGATAGTCTTGGCTCTACGCTCTTGATGATATCGACCTTGCTGTTGCCAAAGTTTATGCTGGAATTTATGGCTTGTTTGACTCTTATGTGCCTGTGTTTGGAAGCAAAAGGAGAAAATATTTAAAGTGGTTTTCTACTGGAATTTATTAAGGCAAAAAACTGCTATTTTAATAAGATAAAGAAGTATACCTCCATGATATGTATTAGCGAGCTTAGGAGGCTGAGATTTCTTCTAAAGAGTAAGCTCACAGGGGGCATTTGTTTGGCGTGGATATTTCTCTAGATAAACGCTTTTGGCATTACGTTCGTATAGCGCAGGGGTCCACTCAAATACCTGGGATAATTTAATGAATTTTGGTGCGAGTGTCTTTAAAGATATGCAGTCTATTTTATAGTTGATGCAGTTGCCGAGTAGGTACTTAAAAAGCGTGTTTATGCCATCTAATCGACCAAACAGATGAGTGTCTTCGGGCGTCCATGATAATGCTCAGACACTAACAATTTTGCCTCGAGCGTAATGAAACCAACCAAAACTTCAAAACATGGCTTTTGGAAAGAAATTTCTAAAGGGATCCTTGGAGAGATGTAACAACTTGCTAATCTCTCTCCTACCTGTCTCGCCACATAAGCTGATTTCTATCAGAAGATTTAACACTCATTCGCGTCTCATCTGAAAATGAAACCTTCTTCCAATAATCAAGATACCAATATTGATGATTTCCGGTATAAATACGCAATCTTTGAATTTTGTGTGCTGTGTGGTAACCAATGTTCGTTTACCGGTCTTCTGCTGGATAATCCGCTTTTATTTAAGCGTCGGCTGATTGTTCGAAACGGTACTACAAGATTTCGAGCAGTTGAAAGCTCTTTTTGGAGAACATTACTAGCTACTATCCCGTTTCCCAGAGTACATTGCCTAAGAAAATGCTCATTTCTTAGATCAGTACATCCTTTTCACTCTGGTCCTGGCTTTCGTAAGTAAGATGCAGTTCCTTACGGCATTGAGTGTCCTCTTTCTAGCCAATTCGTTGCTCTTGCTGATTCTTCCACTGAAAAATGCTATTCGATTCACTTTTTGAGCCGAGAACATCCGTAAGTGACACAATGGATAACAAAACAGAACCAGTAGCTAACGATAATTGCTTCAATATACAATTTTTGTGACAATATTTGCTTTAAATGTCGAAAGAGATGCAAAGCCTAACTATTAAGGCGGTTAGTAGCCTAAAAATGACCGCCATCCTTAAGTTTGTTTTTTTTAATAGTGGTGCGTTACTTTTGGCCAGGAGCGTAAATGCCATTAGACAGAATTATAATAGATGAGCCTGAGAATGGTTAAAAGAGCTTTAAGACACCATTAATTAAATGGGCATTATTCTTCTGACAATTTAATTAACAAAACCATGTACTTAAATTAAATATCGCACTAGAAAGTTTTGAGATACTTATTATTTGTATAGGATAATACGTTTACGTAACCGTAAAGCATAAAATTCAGAATAATAACCTTATTTTGTTTCGAAGTTTATTGACTTTTCATTATTAAATTGTAATGCTTTGAGGCCCCAACCAAACCTTTAACTATTTTCTATATGCGGTCCTAGAAGCATCACGAAACACTATTAAGGTGCGTCTTCATTAATTCAGTCGATATTATGAAGGAGCGTTATTAGAAGGCGAAGTTGCATCTCACGATAAAAAAATTCTTGTAGGGTTCTAAAGTGAACGAAAAATGAAATAGGAATTAGAAATCGAGAAATTGAGTCTAGCGTGCATTACAGACAATCTCGTTGGAGCTAGATGCACGAAAAGGAAATAAAAACTAAACCTCTACTGCTAAACTTGGTAGTATTTTCTCCACTTCACGTTGTAACTGCAATTACATCGTACTCTTTTGTGAAAAAGCCATTGTTAGCCCTACAAGTATTATCTACTGAAGCTAAAGCTTAAATCTGTGGCATTCCGCAATCATTTTTGTTATTTTTCGAAAATTTTTACATTTATTGCAAGTTAAGGCGATTACGTGCGAAAAAGTGATCAAATTATCCATAAAGTTTAAATTTATGGTTAAACTAATAACAATTAACGCAATTAAGATGCGTTTTACTTACAGGCACCATATTGCTCCGATAATTTTCGAGTTAGTATTCATCTGTCGACCCCTCTTTAATGACATCCTTAAATCTAACATTAACTTTTAAAAACCCAATCCGATAAAATTGGTTGGCATTTGAACGCGGGAAAAAATATAATTAATTAATTTTTGAAACGGTCAACAATTAAAATAAGTGTGCTTTCTGTTTCATTAATTTAAGTCAAGTTTACAGGGTCTTGAAAGTGTAGGGCGACGGAGTTCTTCTGCTGGCGTTTGGGGTTTTCATTCTTGAAGAATTCTCCAACGTAAAATCAAAATCAATTTGAATTGAAATAGGCATAGCAGCTCGCTTTAAATGCTAATCGCTACCTATTTTAAAAATCAAACTTGACGTTCATTTGCTATTCCAGTTCAAACAAAAATTTTAATTTAAGCTATTCCTAATAGCGGGAGAATTTTCAATTGTTGGAAGGAAACGCAAAATGCTCGCGTAATTAAAAAACAATTGAAAACGTGGAGATTTGCAAACACTTTTATTTAATTATTGTGAAAAAGTTAAGTATTTGCTAGTATAAGAAACACTTTTTGAAAATTAAATTCAGCTTTGAGAAAATTAATGACAAAGTTCGGCTTGTTTTAATGAGCGAAAGCGCTCCTTTATACAAAAACAAAAAAACAAGGTTTCTAAACGTGTTTTCTAAATTGTTTGCATATTAATTAATTTGAAATACTAATTATAACTACTGAGCTTGACTAGAACAATATAATTGATAATAATGTGCTGCTGCTTACTCTTGTTTTTCTATTGTTTTGTAATTGATCATTTGGACTTTTTTTGGTTTATTTTTTAACATTGAAAAAGGTTTAAAAAGCGCCCGAAAGGCCGAAGGGCACTTAAACTCGTCTACCATTTAAAACCTCCACAAAAATGCACTTTTTATAACAAAAATTTTTCGTGTAAGCATACGGTTTAGTTTGACCTCCAAAATCACACCCTCACCGAGATGATATACTTCAACGCGCTCAAGCACCTAAACTGTTTATCTGACGAACAAAATATAAGAAACATACTTTGTAGGAAATTGGGTGTACTTTATTTTTGTATAAAAACATTTTTCTCTATACGTGCGTAGTTTTTGAGTTTTAAGCAATTAACAAAAAACAGTTTTTAGCAGATTTTGGAAACTTTAACGCGCTCTAGCGCCTAAACCGTTTGTCTGATGTTAAAAACCTCGAAAATGTAATTTGTAGGAAATTTGATGTAGTTTATTGTACCGTCTTAATACTTTTTGCACAAGTGCGAAGTTTTTAGGTTATGAGCGAGAATTAAAAAAATTTTTTTTAGATAATTTTGGAATTTTTGTAACACTTGAAAGCACTCTAGTGCCTAAGCCGTATGTTTATGTAAAAAGTCTAAGAAATAGAATTTATTGGAAATTTAATGTTTTTTATTTTTGTATAAAACGACCTTTCTCTAAAAGTGCATAACTTTGGAGTGACGAGCAAAAACCAACAAACGATTTTCTTGCCAATTCTATAATTTTTGCTAAACTTTAACGCGCTCTAACGCCTAAACCGTTTGTCTGACGTTAAAAATTTGCAAAATATAATTTGTAGGAAATTTGATGTAGTTTATTTTACCATTATAATACTTTTTGCACAAGTGCGTAGTTTTTAGGTTATGAGCGAGAATCTAGCAAACGAATTTTTAGCCAATTTTGGAATTTTTATCAAACTTGAACGCACTCTAGTACCTAAGCCGTGTGTTTTATGTAAAAAGTCTAAGAAATAGAATTTGTTGGAAATTTAATGTCTTTTATTTTTGTATAAAATGACTTTTCTCTAAAAGCGCAGAATTTTGGAGTTATGAGCAAAAACCTAAAAACAATTGTCTTACCGATTTTGGAATTTTTGTGAAACTAGAGATATAATTTGTAGAAAATTTTATATAGTTTATACTAATATAGACGCACTTTTCTTATAAAGCGCGCAGTTTTCGGGTTATAAGCGAAAAACTGAATAAAGAGTCAAAACCCACCCTTCTCGAGCCACTCCCAAGTTAATGTAGCCACCTTGGGGTAGCACACGGTCGATTTTAGTACTCAGTTGCAAGATTCTTTCAGCCTGCAATTTTAAAAATTTGTACTTCATCGTTTAGTAGAAGTTAGTGCTCGCTGCCACCCGGATCTTCACTGGAATTTGATTTTGAAATCTAAATTTTCGTATCCTTAATTGCACTTTTTCTTTTAATTTGAAATTAACGTAGAAAACGGGGCTAAAACTATTAAAATGGGTTGCTTGTGACTCTTAGAAATCCCTGGTACTCGAGAGAGTCTCTAATCAATAATTGCAGCTTTTTTAGGTTGTGCTTTAACGCCTTTGTGATCTGTCGGGATTTAAATTGCCACTTGATACAAAGGCAAAACAAATACAAAATATTACGATTTTTATTAAGCAATAGCCGAATTAAACGGCTGTGTGAAAATACAGAGCTCGGATGCGCCTCGAGCTCCAGCTTTTTTAAACCGACTAAGTATAGCACTTTAGGCTCTTTGTACACAAAAAGCTACTATATTTATATTATTTCACGGTAAGTTAAAATTAAAAGTGTTTTTACGTAAAATTACAAAGGATATTAAAAAGAGAGCAAACAAAGCTCAAAAGCAAAACACTAACGTTAGTGCCCATTTATCATTAAAATTTGCAAACATTGGCTTATACTGCGCTATAAACTATTTACGATCAAAAATTGCTTAAAAATAGGTTATTCGTAGCTTCAAAAAGTAATTAAAATAACGCCAGTCAAATTTTCCCGTTCTATTTTAAGTCGAAAATTAAAATTATTTTATAACCATGTCATAATCAATGAACGGCATTTAAAAAAAATTGTAAGCTCTACTTGAGGAATTTAGACAAACTCTTATTATTCGACCCTCCTTATCTTTCTTTTCATTCAAAAGTTTTGGCAGCGTCACCGAAGAAAAGTGTAGCTAGGAGGAGAGCCTCCTTGAGAGGCGAGGAGAGGCAAACTCCACTATTCGGCCCTTTTCCTTTTCTTCGCATCAGTAAACCACCGAGGAAAACTGTAGCTATACATAATTATAGAACTCTTGAGGCCTAGCAGTAGCAAAATTTTGGATTCTCCCAGCTCTTGATGTACGAACAATTGCGGGAACACTCACGGGGCACTGACGACTACATAAGCATCTCCACACTCAGAGCTTGGTAGCTAATCCCATATGTCGTGGATGCGAACTAGAAGACGAAACGGTTGAACATGTACTCTGCCACTGTCCTGCCCTAACATCGACAAGAAGATCCGTGTTGGGAGACTTCTGACTCGACATGGCCAGAATAAGCACCACCCCTCTCACCAGAATCCTGTAGTTTATTCTACAAGTGGCATGGCTAGAGATCTGATGAGCACGGTGAAGTCGCTCGGAGGTAGTACAATGGGCCAGATTAAAAGACCCCTTCCTAAATAAACCTAATCCAGATCCAGATCCTCAAGCTTCATTTAAAGGTGAACATATTTTAAGGCGCCCCTTGTAAGTATTAGATAATTAACTTTTTGGAACGTATGGATGAAGGTGTGTACAATCATATTTAACAAGAGTTTAAAAATAGAAGCAAGCCTCAAATATGAGCCAATCAACTATTGTTTGTAACATAAAGGAGTTAAGGAAGATAACAGATTATAAAGATTGATGCTGTTAAAAAGACACTAATGTCTAAAGCCAAAGTTGAAAAAAATTACTAAGGGAAAAACAAAATAAAAGTCAACTCGAATTCATTGTGACTCGTTCGTATTTCTTATTCTAAAGAGTTTCCATTTTGTTGTTCATAAATAAATAATTTTATAATGTAAAATGGGTTATATGAAAAATATAAGATATAAAAAATTAACGTAACAAAGGATAAAATTCTATAAAGTTAAACAAACGCTTTCTTAGTATGTACTAAATCCGTACAGCATTACAATAAGCAAGTACGCTTTTCCTCTTTTTCCTTTTAAAAATGAGTATGCCTAATGGATTTACTTTATTATTGTAGTATCCTCGTTAAAATGAATGTATTTATAAAGTTATAACAAAACACAAATTTTTCTGTTAAACGCCCACTTAAATTATAATTAAATTATACTCCTGTTTTATCAAAATCGAGCCGTCTTAACTTTATAATTTTAAAGTTTATCGGAAGATACTATGAACCTATAAGAAAGTAATAATAAAAGTTATAAATTCTTGTTCTAAAGTAACACAGAAACTTTTATATAATGTAGGTTTATGTGCATACTAGAGTTTAATCAGTGCTACGCTCGGCTTTGTGGGCCTCGCCCTGGACAGTTGGACTCAACTACCCCTCCAAATATGTGAACTTTCTTGCCGGACATCCTTTCTTTCGATACACGACAAAAAAATTGCCTCGAAACCTCCCGAAACCGCCTAAAAAGATCGAAGAGGACCTTTTAACGTTGTGAGTGAGTAACGTAAGTTTATATAAATGAACAACAAACTAATGCAACTCGTGTTAACAAATTTTTTGGAGAAGGTATGCAATTATTGAACCTTAGGTATTGCTAGTGGAGAATAGTCAAGACGTTATGCTTTTGGTATTAGTAAATTACCTATTTGGTTATGTGACGATCACTCCTGAGCTACCGTTACCAACACTTCGACCGCTACCGGACAGGAGATAACCAATTTATTCTCTGAAGATGTCAGGTCTCTTACCAAGAACCTTTCGATCACGTCTCATTAGCTCAGAAACCTCTCTCGCCAGGTTTGAATTATTTAATAAATATTTTTGATAACAAAATATATAGGTTTTCAGCAGTGTTGCCACGTCTACTGCCCACTTGGACAATACAACCAATTTTTTAAATAAAACGCTGCGTTTCATCTACCTCTGTAATTAGGTTTTTGAAAAAAAATCTTCTCAGATCAAAATAAGGAAAGCGATAAATGTGGCAAGATTGCCTGCATGATTTTGTTAACATTCAAGTACCCAATTTCGTTAAAATTAAACAAATGGCTATTGACACAATATCAAATAGGTATAGGTATGTCGCATACTCTTGGGACACCGTGTATAAATTTTAAACTCTGATTATTTAACATTAAGCGATCTAATAAAAGATATTGTAGGCTTTAGAAACAAGAATACGCAAAAGCAAACGAGCGTTTATTGATTAAATATTAAATTAAAGCGACCGTATTATAAATACAGGAATATTCAATTCTTTTATTGATATAGATCTAATCAGTTATCGCTAATATTTTTTTTTAACTTTGCAAATTTGACTTTTTCTTATAAAAAGTCATAATTTTACTCAATGTATAAAATAATAGAGAACGGTGTAAGATTGTAAGATAAAGAGGGCCAATTTTAACGAATCGGAACAAATTTAATCTTTCACGGTGGCGTTAAAATTATGGCCTCTGGTCGTACAGTTAATTGTAATTAAAGGACACTACGCTGAGTTTCTTACTGTGCGGTTTAAGGAAACTAATTCAAATGGTAATAATTACGTAGTAATCTTCTTGTTTATCGAGATCATATCTACAATTTACATCTATGGTAGGCGATTAATTGATGGAAACCAATCTTAGTATACCTTAAATAATGTCAGCCCATTATTACGTTTTAGGCCGTTTACGGGTTTAGGGGGTTACCAACTAAGTGCTAAGGTTGCTAAACGCAAGTTTGAATTTAAAATGAAGGTAGTGTGGTCAGTACCTCTGACGGCCATTACCACCATTTATTTCAAAAATATGCTACCAATTGCGTCTTTTGTGGGACACACAACGAAAATTCAATCCACATCATGGAAAAGTGCCCCAACCTAAACTCAGAAAGAGAGACGATGATGGAGGGTATTGAGAGAAAAGAGCAACTAACACATCATATAATACACAAAGCAAAGCTAGATTAATACTGTAAACCAAACACGGACTCCCTCAGCGTGCAAATGGAGAGAAGCCTGAGGGGGTCAAACACAACTAGGGGTTTTAGTGAGTAGATACCGGGGAGGATAATCCCACACTATAAAGGTTTCCCCTACCGAAAAAAAAATTTAACCTAACCTAACCTAACCCTTTAGAAATAGTAAAAGTCCACCGATTTGAAAAATTCAAAAACCTGCAGGCTTAGGATTCGATTCTGTGTCCACTCAAACTTTATTTTAAATTTTTTCACCGAAAACACCTGAGCTGCGCAACTTACACTGCGGAGCTCTTTTGAACACGTCTTGCCATCTTAGAAGCTATCTAACGACTCAACCTAACCTAATCTAAAAAATGGATCGGAAGCTAGATGGACAACAACTACAAATAATGCAAAACAAACAAATCCCGACAGTCAAAGGCAACGTACACAACTGGGAAACAATTAAGTACTAATTACTACACAACGCAACTACTTTTAACAGGGTTACAAGTTTTCGCCCTAATATACGCAAACCTTCTATTCTACCTCTACAAAAGCGTATAAATCGACGATGCTTATCACGGGATATTTAATATTTCGATGGAAAGCTTTACTTCAGATAGACAAAAATATGAACTGGCAACCACTAAACAAGACGTCACGGAGAAGAACAGAGCATCGCTGCTGAGGAACCTGAGAAAGCTGAAGACACTTGCTGAACGAATAGTTATTTACTAAAAAGACTAGAGCTCTCTCGCCCGGTATGACTTCCCGGTAATACGTACGAGGCCCAACGGCAGAAGGAAAGGAAGGTGGTGTGGTTTAGCCGGTAAGAGTGCGGCACAACCACTCAATGTAAATGAGCGGTGTTCATTAGGATTTCAGGCAATCTTCAAATGGAATGACCCTAACCTAATAATGGATATTACATTAAAGAGGGCGCGGTGGGCTTATCATAGACGGTGTTTAAGTTAAATTCAGTCGTCGTTACTTTTGCTGTCTTGCTGTCATGACCTGACGGAAGCAATTTGTTATCACGGTCTAACTTTTCAGTTCCACATCTGTGTGCTTACTCACCTCGCTGTTCAGCTCCCGTTCGATAGCCGCCTTGGCGTTTACAAATTCATGGCATTGAAATAGCGCCTGTTCCGGAGTGTATCTTTCCTCACAATACCAGCATCTCTCATTTTCTCTTTTTCCTATCTTAAACAGATAGGTGCCGAAGGAACTGCTCCTGAAAAAAGAAGTCCATTTTTTGTATTGTCGCCATGTTGAGTTCCATTCGTCGATCATGTCAATTTGGTGGTGTGAATTTCTATTGGTGGGAGCTGTGCTAATTATTATTATTATTATTATTATTAATTGGCGAGAGGCGGCTAAGCCGATTAACTCGCAAAACAGTTGATTACAAAACATCATACGAAAGTTTATAAGGGTATGCCAGATAAACGTAATACAAGATTATATAAATGTTCATTGTTCATAGTATCACACAGATTACCAACTAACAAAAAGGTCCAAACCAAAGGTTTCCAGATAAACATAATACAAGATTATAGAATTATTTATAGTATCACACAATTGTCAATTATCAACCAAAAAAAAGGTCCAAACGACCTTTAAATGCATTCAAAGATGGTGCGTTGACAATGCAATCTGGCAAAGAGTTCCAGTCTTTTATAACACGCACAAAAAATACGTTCTGGCGACTTTTGCTTGAGAAACGTTGATGCACCATCTTGAGAGAGTTACCCCTCAGGTGAAGGTTGTCACTAAAGTAGAACTTTCTACGCAATGGACACCTGTAATGACCACTCACTATTTTGTAGGTTTCAATAAGGTCCCCGCGTCTACGTCTGTCCCTTAAGGAAGGGATCTTTAGTCGTGCGAGCCGTTGTTCGTATGGTACGTTCTGCAAGCCCACAACCATTTTAGTAGCCCGACGTTGAACCTTCTCCAAGTGGTCTATGTCTTTAACGAAGTATGGATTCCAGATGGGTGCTGCAAACTCCAGTATGGGTCTAACATATGTTTTGTATATCTTCAAAAAAACGCTAGGTTTGAGACCCTTGAAGGCTATTTTTATTAGATAAAGCAACGAGTTTGCTCTTTTCACAATCCGCGAGATATGCGAAGACCACTTTAGGTCACCACTCATTAAAACACCAAGATCGGCCTGATCACTGACCCCCTTGAGCACTGCGCTGTTCAAAGTGTAATTAAAGCGGGGGTTGGTAGCACCAATGTGGAGAATAGTACACTTATTAGCATTTAGCGTCAGCAACCATTTTTTTGACCACGCACTTATTCTGTCCAAATCGGACTGCAGAACTGACCTGTTGACAAGTGGGTTGTTGTAAAATTTCGAATCGTCCGCAAACATCTTGGGAGAACGAATACATTCGGCAAGGTCTGCAATGTAGATAAGAAAAAGAACTGGTCCCAGGACAGATCCCTGGGGTACGCCACTTAGTACTGGATGCGGAGCTGATAACGAGTCGCCGACTCGTACTTGAAAGGTACGGTTAGTTAGGAAGTCCTTTATCCAGTTTAGTAAATTGCCTCGAATACCATAGTTTTCAAGCTTCAGCAGTAATCTCTTGGTAGGGACTCGGTCAAAGGCTTTCTCAAAATCTAGGTAAATGACATCAGTTGGAGTTCGTGAGTCCCAAGACCTAGTCCAATCATCCAGATTCATAAGCAAATTTGAAACAACTGATCTTCCCGGAACGAAACCATGTTGACAGTTTGGAATTACAGAGTTGGACGTCAGAAATACAGTGAGCTCCTTTGCAACAATTTTTTCCATACATTTACAGATGACGGAAGTAAGGCTGATCGGCCTGTAATTACTAGCTTCAAGTTTATCTCCTTTTTTATATATAGGTGCAATAATTGATTTTTTCCAATCTTGGGGCAAAGTTTCTTGATCTAGCGATGCTTGCATTAGGGTTGATAAAGGTTTTGCTAATAAGTTTGCGCAGTTTTTAACGAAAATTGGAGAAACACCATCTGGTCCCGGGCTTGAGTCTGTTTTCAGTGTAATTAGGTGCTCGAGGACATTTTCTTCGGTGAATCTTACTGTGGTTAGGCTATTTTGAAGTCGATTGGATGCATTAAGAGTAGGTAGTGTAGGTGGTTCTTCAACAAATACGCTGTGAAACTGGTGAGCGAATATTTCCGACGTGATGTTGGTATCAGATGTTTCTGTTCCGTCTTGGCAGCGTAGCGTTATTGACGACACTCGTGACGTCAAATTTTGATTGATGTATTTGTAGAAGTGTTTCGTTCCTGAACTGACAATCGCTTCTTCATAGTTTGAGCGCGCATTTCTTAATTCTGTAGTTAAAGTGTTGGAGCAGTTTTTGTAGTTCATGTAATCACTGTCATATGTACTGGTTTTATATTTGTCCCATAGTTTGCGTTTTTTACGTATTTTGTGTTTTAGTTCTCTTGAGAGCCAGCATTTACTTTTTCTTGGATAGATTCTTCTTAATGGTACAAAGCGGTTTACAATTTCCTCGTAGTCTGTTCGGACCTGGTGCCAGAACGGTTCCACGCTTATATTATTAGTTGCATTAGAATGGTAGCGATTGGTTAAGTGTTCGTTGATCTCGACGTAGTCTGCAACAATGCAAGGATTGGCTCAAGAAAGTTTTGTTCTGTAACCACAATGATTCGAAGTGCTAATCGACCATTCAATCTTTCTACCATGTCTCTATATTTTGCTTACTTAAGGGCTTTGGCCCATTGCTAGTGTCCGTATAGAATGATGGACAATGCGGCTGAGCACATCACCTTTCTCTTTTGTTTGGTTTAGGCCACTTGTGTTGGCGAGAAGCTTAGACATTGAACTGATCACCTTTAATACTCGCTCTTCCAGATAGAGGCTTTCAAACCTAACCTAACGTAACCTAACCTAACCCAGTCTAACCTAACTATCTCTCCTGATAGATGTAAACGGTCAAGGGGAGGCTAAACTTTTGAAAAAGGAAAGAGTTTAGTTGGGAGGCGTCTGGATTCCCTCTCCAGATGATGAGGCCTAGACATAGCCGAGGAAGTCCGTAATGCATTCCTGAACCTCTATCTTTTAAGAAAACCTAACTTCAGTCATCCTAGTCTAACCTAAAGACTCTTAAATGAGGTGCAACTAACCGCTAACTATAATCTCGTTATAAAACGTCTCTTCCCAAAGTCTAGTTGGTCCAGTTTTTACGATTCATAGTTCTGATCACACTGATCAAAAGTATGCTTGGGCAAAAAGTAAAAAATTAATTAGAGGCCGAGTCTTGTCTCGGCCTTTTAAAACATTTGAGTATTAAAAAAAGTAAAACTGGAGAAAAATATATTATAACGGTGACTAACGCGTACACAAAACAATCTTGCTGAAGATGTTTTATAGCCTTGTCTGGAAGCCTGTCTGGACGAGATAACTAACGTACGGTTTACAAAACCGTATTTTTATTTTCAACGGCGCAGGACTGGAACCGCAACGTATTGCTAAAGATTTGCATAAAAATAAAAATTCAAATGGGGTTAAACTAATATTGCACACAGTCATTAATTTGAGAATCGAAGGCACCATTGCAATACTAAAAAGTTTTAGGGCCTCCCTAGTTTGTTTTGTTTTACAATACCAAAAATTAAAATTGCTTAAGAAAACATGAGAATAGGCTCAAGCTGCTTGACACTGAAACTCCACATTTATTATCCAACGCTATATGCGTATCGACAAGAGAATATTAAAACAAATAATTCCACGAGTAATAGAACCGTTTTAGGTCAGTATGTCAAGAATTTTGGTGATATCAAGTAAATTTATACAAAACTACCCTCAGCAATACTTTTTTTGATAAACCCTTTCTCTTGATCTTCTCGAGCGTTTTCAGGGCTATTTTAGTAATACATGGTAATACCTAACATTTAAAAATTCGTTATTTATGTAAATTTCAAGTTACAACCAGTTAATTAAAAGAGCAATTTTTTAACTTAACACTTGCAAACTTAACAAAAAGAGATAACAAATTAAAGGCTTACGTCAATAAACCTTCCTAATTAATTTTCGTTTCGTTAAAAAATTACCATTTTTGTAAATACTAATAATTTGGACAATTAAAAAAATAATTTGTAAATTAAGGCAGTTTATAAAAATTGAGCAAAAATTTGTAGCCCAAACACACTATTATTGCAATTTATCTTTACAGATAAAAGTAACCACTTTGAAGAATTAAAACAACAACAACAAACTACTAACGAGAGTTTTCTTTGAATTGAGAAAGCAATTGAGTGGATGCACAAAGAAAAATGCACGCTTTTCGGAAAACAAAGTATACATTCTTCGGAAAACCCAACTCGATGTAAAATTCAGTGAATAAATAGAAGAACATAAAACTTTCTATTATAAATCCGTTGAATTTTAAAATTTATATTCATATAATAGTTTTTTCTTCTATTTCTAAGTACCACTGTACTATTGTGTATTCGTGTATTGTGTATTAGCTCGAGTAATTTTGTAATTGAACAGAAAGTGCAATTTAAAAGTTGAATAATAATGAAAAGTCTGTAATTGGAATATTGGCTCTCTTATATTTACATAAAAACAGCGCTTTTTACTCATAAAAGGTTGAACAAATTTATTCAGAACAATTAATTTCCAACTTTTGTTTCATATTTATTCATATTCCTATGTAACTAAAATCCGTTTTATCGGCACTCATTTATACAGGCAGGCAACTTACGGCATTAAGAAGTCTTCAAATGGGCACTTGGGCAAATATTTTTTAGGGACTACTTTCCCAAGCTTTCCCAATAAGAAAAAGCGACTGAAAAATAGCAATCTAGCTAGATACGTTGTTTGCTGGTGGTAACAATTATTTTTCTGTCGAAACAAAAATTATATTAGATGCTTTATATGCAGCCTGAGGTGCACAAGAGTATGTATGGAGGTAACTAAATAAGCCCCGCCTCTTTTGATGACGTTACACTTAACCTTGAGATCTCTACGTGTTTTCTAAAGAAAATCAAATGACACAGACACTGTAACATAAGTATTTCGAATATTACAAAAGGCAAAGCTGAAAGGAAAACGTCGGGTAAAAAACTGATGGAAACAAAGCCCTTCACAAATTTGGCCTTGAAAGGCTCAGATTTCTAATAACTCACTCCACACTCTTTCAAAATATCAATCGATACAACATTTTATTCAACAATAAAGCATTAATTGTCTTCGAACTCGACTAGCCGAAACAAATACGAAACAATTATAAACCAAATGTGCTTTCAAGAAACTCGCACCAATTCAGTAGGTATAGGAATGAAGTGGAAAGTGTGCAAAGAAAATAGATTACCTTGTACAATGTTAGGGTAATTTTCTGTTATTATTGATTAATCTTTGATTTTAGTTCTGTATTTGGCGTATTTGCATACGCATCACAGGCACTACCAGACGGTACTTTAATAAAGCCATCTAGTGTCATTTTTCAGCCACGGCTGAAAAAAATAGTCTAGCCAACGAAAACCAAAAGTGTCACCTTCAAAGAAATACAATAGCTTCACAAACTTAGGGGTCTCGTCTAGCGATGAATATCCTAAAACCCCTAGTGAATTAGAGGTGGCATGTTTTTATGGTCAAAAGAACACCCTATTTCAACGCTCCATAACTCGGTAAATTTTTGGAATACAAAAAACATGCATATACTCAATTTTGTATAAAATTTTATCAGTTTTAATTTTATATATTATCACTTTTCAGCTGCAGCCGATAGTTTTTGAGATATTTACTAAAAACCGATAAAAGTGACATGTCATCGGCTACACGGACACGACTTTTAGGATATTCATTCCTATACACCGTTTGCGGAGCAGAGACAGTTAAGCCACGCCCCCAAAACCAAGTGACATTCAAATAAATATAATTTGTGTATTGGTCAAATTCACAATCTTAAATTTTTCGGGGCGTGGCTTAACTGTCCCTGTTCAGCGAACGGCGAAGTATAGACACCTATAGAAATATGTATGGAAAGTTTAAAAACGACTGGACTTTTTTGAAATTGAAACCCTTACTTGACTGTACTGTAAGGGAACTTCAGGAGTTTGGTCAAGGCTTAAGTAAAAAAACCAAAGCCCATCCTGTGGCAAATAAATTTTGCCCACGTTCACAATACTTGCCAACAACAATTTAACTTTATCGATTAAAGTTATAAGATTAATTTACGCAAAATTGTTCTTGCACATTACTAACGATGATGGCAGTAAAAACGAACGTTCGCAAATATCCTGCTTTTAAGCAATACAAAACGTTTATACAATACAATATAAATCAATGATAAAATAATAATTAACAAAAGAAAATGTTTCCCATTGTCCCATTTAAAATCAAAATCGATTCGTAATTTATTACTATTTGTCTACAATTGACGCTGAAAATGTAATAATTAACAAAAAAGGGGTGCAAAAATACAATGCCTATAAATAATTTTTCGATTGTTTCCGATATAATTTCGTCATTTTTGTGTGATTCTAAATACTCGGTGATTATTTCTGGTGGTAAGTAATTACATTTTGAACAGCGTTACAACAAAAAGTAATTAGCGTCAAATTATAAAAAAAATTTTAATAAAGTAAAAAGGTGTAGTACGGTTGAACAAGTCTAGACTGGAGCTTATTAACGCCGAGTTTCAGTGTTTTTTAGTTTTTAAAGTTTTACACCTTTAGTCGATTGATTTCACGATAGGTATTTATTTGTGATGCTATACAGGGTAGCCATCAATTTATCTACAAAAGATATATTAGCACGTTCTTCAGACACTTATTCAAGAACAATAAAATGAGCTGAGAGCTGAGAGGAATTTAAATACACTCGTCAGTTTTCTGTTTATAACCGGAAGCTGTGGTTTTTAAATAGGTAGCAACCATAGTTGAATGTGACATATTTAAATAGCGTTTTTTATCCTCTTTTCAATGATATATATTATTCTTTTTTTGTATTTTTGTAATTTTTTTTCTTTCTTTTTTCGTCTTTTATTTAGCATTTTGTAAAAAAATGAGATGAAACTGATATCGTAGACCCTATATGTTATATATCATTGAAAAGAGGATAAAAAATCCTATTGAAATATGCAATCCCCAACTATCATTTCTGTTTTAAAAAACTTAAGTTTGTGTTATAAACAGAAAACTGACAAAAATATTTCAAATTCCACCGGCTCATGCTCATTTTATTGTCTTTAAATAAGTGCTTCAAAAACGTGCTAGTAATTTTTCCTGTAATCGAGATACCGACCGAGATATCGAGTTTTTGTCTATAGCTTCAAAACAAAAGAAGATCGCGAATCAAAAAAAATAAATCTAGGATGCGTCATCCATTTATTCATATCTATTATAGTTATCGACTTCTCTATAAGAACCATCAAATTTTGCCCACCCTTTACATAAAAGTAAATCTACGGCCATCCGGTATTTACTTGGTAGTTTACTATCCAACCTTTAACCTTTAGATGCGCCCTCGTCGTATTTTCAAATACCAACTTGGGGCATTGAATAAACAGAACGAATGAGAGTTGAAAATACAAGTTGTATCTGTAGTACTCGCCTCACTGTTTTTAGCCGAGGGCCGAGGGCATCGTTTAGGTTTACTGGATTGTATAATTTAAACTTTAAGCAATCAGTTTAGTTAAAACCAACTTAAAAATGGCAGTCGCATTTTTGGCTTATTCAATAAGTGGGCTGTCAGCTACAATTAATAGCACTGTGTACTGTGTAAGTGAAGAACGAAGTAGCATTAGTTAGGTTTAGGTTTAGAATAGTTGACCCTGATCGATCGAAGACGTCTCTCACAACGACGTAAGTGTGCGAGCGTTTTTGCCAAAACTTATAAAATAGCAAAGTACAGACGTCTTCATAAACTTTTGGCCAGCCCTGCGTAAGATAGGAAACTAAACTTTGTGCCTTGTAATGAGTAAATGACAACACACTTTGACGCTCGGAAAATGTCGTCTCGCACTTAACTTAATCAAACTCTAAACTTAAAGTAAATTACAATAAACGTGTAATTAATCACAAATTTGACAATTATTTAATCAATTACGTAATTAAGTTTTCTTTTAACTAAAAAGTACCTACATCAGTATAAATAGTCAGTAGTAAACTTTTGTGGTGCTCAATTATTAAGGAAATTGAGTGCGATACTTTTAGGTATTTATGCCTTGTTTATACCCTAATCGATTCAAAGGGCAGTAACTTCCAAACAATAAATATTTATGGAATTGCGTGTACGTGTCGTCAAATTAAGACATTAAAACGTAAAAACGCAAATTGCACGAGGAGCGCAAAACGTGCAAAAATATCGAGTTCTAAAGCTTAAAAAAAAGCTCTTTGCTTAACAATCTTTTCGCTTATAATACGTACATGTTTAAACTTACAAAAGTGTTTCTATTAAATAGACCTCTCTTTATGATGTATGTCCAATAATAAACCACAGAGGGCTGTTTTCTCTTAGAAAACTATCGCGACACTAACAGCAAAGCCGTGAAAACTCAAAAGCGACAAACCCCGGCTGCCTAGCAACACACGACACGCCCTCTATTGGAGATATCTAGGGCCCATCTCCAGAGATATTCTTCATTTAACTCACGTGCTTTCGAAAAAAATTTCAAAAGCTCATGCCTCGTTTAATCTAACAACCGTTTTCTGCTTTAAATTGCTAAATAGAAGGAACGGAATGTTTATAGCATCCTTTTTGGTTGTACGCCAATAAAATAATATAAGGCCGTTTTATAAGTCTGTATAACTGGCTAGGTTTTTTTAAAGTCGAGAAAGAAAAGTTCGAAGATTTCAAATAATCTTATTTTGTCAAGACTGTCTTCTGTTGAAAATCGCTAGCCTTCAGCTTTCGTGTGGCATTAATCTGTGCGAATTGCGGTTACATAATAATATTAAACCGTGGCTTAGTTCAGCTTAAGACACAAATTTTATTATGACAAAAAATAATAAGTCAACTAATTATTTTCCATATTTATGAATATAGTTCATTTGTTATCCCACTTTTTAAAAAAAGTCCTGCAAAGGTTATTAAATTGATCTCTCAGACGCTTAGTTGTCTACGTAAAAAGTAGGGAGGTTTAATTGCTACTACTATTATTTGAAACTAATAAATTTTTACTACTAAAGAGGAGGGGGTTATAAAAGAGAGATTTCTACTTCATCAAAGTCCAAATAGATCAATTTCTTTCATCTCTTTAAAGAGCACACTTTGGGAAACTGCCATTCAAACTGTGATATATTTAAGGGTTGTCTTCTTGACTCAATTGTTACTTGTTGGTGGGCTGGTAGGTTCTTAAATCTTTGATTTGATTAAAACTCTTAAGTGGCCTTACTTTACTTAAGTTTGACCTTGGTACCTTGAATTAGCTGCCATAAACGTTTTATCTCATCTCAGCAATTTTAATAGCCTTCCTGGCGCCCACTAGTGATGTACTCCTCTATTACCGCATGAGTTACACACAGCATACACTGTTACTGTTCTGCACTAGTGAGGCCATTTGTACCTCTTAGATCCAAATAATAAATACCAACTGCTCTCCAGTTGACATTAAACGCGCCCTTTATCGCGCGCGTTTTCGTGACGAACTGTTTGATTCGAGTGTAAATGATTGCAGTTATCATCATTAATTCACAAAATTAATATTTATTCACTTAATTAAAATACTAAAAGTGACCTAATAGATGAACACAATCAATGTAAAGCAATGAAGCTATAATGGCCATTTAATGTGGTAATGATTTATTATCTCCGCTTTGCTTTTTGCTAATTAAACAGTTATGAAAGTTTAGTATAACAGCTATTTATTAATCGTGATTGATTATAAAAAAAAGGGAATACAGAAATTTTATCACTTTTCGTCGATGAATATTGTTTTTACACAATTGGTCGATAAATTGCACAATTTTCACCATCTCTTTATTTTAACGTTTTATAGGACAATTAAAAGTTCCTGCTCAATTTTTTTAGGTGAAAATAAAAAGAGCGGCTGTTAGTTGTGGAGAAAATGCTCCAAACTCGATTTTTAAGATGAATAAAAGTTTTTTGATGAGCTATAAAAAACGCCTAACTCTTACATAGACCAACAATAACTCACTTTTTTTATTTACGCACGTAGAATAATAATTTATTTTTTTGGAAAATGTTGTGTAGGCATAAACTTAAATTTAAATAAATTTCTACAAAGCAGGAAGGAGAATTCTTATTTTTGTCGATAAAAAGTTTGTTTTAAAGTACAAGCGAAAATTGCTTTTATTGGTAAATGAGTAGGGTCACAAATTTGGTATCCGGTGTTTATGACACACGAACAATGCATAATGGAATAATGAGAAAATGAATTCGGAAAATTTATTGGTTATTGAAAGCTGCCAAAAAAATTATCTTAATGACTTTTAAAAGTGGACGTGCTTAAATTTAATTTGCGCCACTAATTTCGTTTTGATATTGCCAAAGTTTTTGAATTTTTGGATTAAATGCCAAGAAATTGGCATCTGAATTATGTTTTAATAATTTTCAAGAGTCTATTTAAATTTATTTGCGGAATACAGGAAATTTTTTGAATTAGAAGTAAAAAAGCGCAACACAGTTCGAATTTTGGGGGTGTAAGTTTAGAATTTTTATTCGCATCCGGAACGGTTTCTTGATGCGTTATTTATTCAAGTGGGAGTGGAGTAAACAAACCTTTTCAGATGTTCTCAAAAGGTAGTGCGCGTTTTCGCGAAAACTGAAAAAAACGAAAATTCTCATTTTCTTTTTCAGCCGTAACTTTTTTATTTTTTAATCTTTTTAATTCTGTAACAACACCCGAGGAATAGCGCACAAACATGATGAAGCTTCTGCTTTGTCACAAACAGATTAGGTCTTCTTACACCACTCACGTGAAACAAAGTTGTTAAAACTTGGTTTCGACTTCCAATTAATTTGTTGTGGACAGTAACAGGTGTTATTTTGTCTCTAAAGTGCTTTAAAAACTCCATTCCTGTAACTTTAGTGAATTGGAACATTAGGTTAAATTCGACTCCACTCAGCATCTCAAACAAATCGTTTCGGATGCTAACGAAACATTAGCTAGGTGCATACGAATACGATGGACGTCTACGAATTAACAACAATATGCTGGTGCAAAACGTAGTGGAGTTTAGAGCATTCAAAATGCATTAATAGTCCAGTCGGTCGGTCCAGTCAGTCGGGTCAAATTTGTTTATTTTCTCGATAACTCGGCTCTACTTTACGATACTAAAATTCTGCTCAAGTACTTTTTTGTTGCTTTTATTACGCTCTACAATTAAGGATATATGAATTTTTTACCTACCGTTAATCGTTGTTGAGATATGGAGCGCGAAAGTGAAAAATTGAGAGATCGAGATTTGTTTTTTTTTCAGCTTCTTTCTGGTGATAGATATCAAAAAAGTGTTTGAAATCAAACTTGTAGAGCATCTTAATACCTACAATATGTTTTGTAAATTTTTTTAGAAATAAATTACGTCTCGTAGCACGCCGCAAAGTCGGCAAGTCCGCGCGAAGTTTCGATTTCATAATATTAGCTTTTAGTCCGGTCAAATTAGAAAAAATAAAAACATTAACCGGTAAAAATCTGGATTTTGGTATACAAGCTCTTTAAGGCTTAAATTGAGGCACTAAAGTGCCCAATCGATAACTATTGCGCTTGGACCGCCATCTTGGAAAAAAGGTACACTTTTTAGTTTTTCGTCTATATCTCAGAAACTATTATTGATATCGAAGAAATGGTTTATATGAAAACCATAGCTTATTAAATTTACTATAAAAAAGCTTCCCTACAGTTTTTCTCTATCTCCTATACTTTAGCTGTAATTAATTAAAGAAGAAAACTGAAAAAACAAATCTCGATCTCTCAATTTTTCACTTTTGCGCCCGATATCTCAACAACGATCAACGGTAGGTAAAAAAATTCATATAACCTTAATTGTAGAGCTTAAAAAAAGCAACAAAAAAGTACATGAGCACAATTTTCGTATCGTGAAGTAGAGCCGAGTTATCGAGAAAAGAAACAAATTTGACCCTTTTTTTAAGATGGCGGCAAAAGCTCATATAAAATCTTGGTCGACAATTTAAAGTAACCCATTTTTTGAGCCCCCTCTACAACATATTCAAAAATCAGCTTTCTCGGTTCACTTGCATTTTCAAATGTTTATAATGACTGGACTATAAATTAATTACAATTATTGCAATAAACACGTAATAAGCTGGTAAATGCTGATCTACAAAGTTCAAAATTTTAAAATGTGACAGTTCGTCAGTTATGGAACATTTGTCGTCACATTTATCGTCACATCAAATGTGAAGGTGTTTTTTTTTGTTTCTGCAACCGGGCATTACTAATCTGCTTTTGAATCTATAGTCGCCATTTCGATTAGTCGATTTGTTTTTGGTGTCTTAATGGTCAACTTTTTTTTATATTGTATTTTTAACCAATTGCTTTAATTTTTAATTCTGAATCCAACCATGTATCACTTTCACTCTTTGAATCACCCAGTGTTCCAGTTTCAAACACCCTGTATAGTAGACAGCAGGACAGCTCTCTCAACTGAATAATTTGTCCAACTTATGACACAAAACATTTTTAAAAAATTTTACCAAAATTGCTTTTTCAGGTATAAATGTTTGTAATATTATGCTTTGTAGGTACATCAAAAAGAAACAATTTAAGTACCTTTCCTACTGGACGAGTCGTTCAAGTTTTAAATTTAATTAAAATTAATAAATACTTAATAACTTTTTCCATTTCCTCTTTTTCTTTTTCCAAACAAATTATTCTTACAAAGAGAAAATTTAAATTGTGAAAATGCAAATTTCTATTAGTACAGAAAATGGTTACAGTCTGTTTTCGTAATCAAATTTGATAACTATAAATAAAAATTTAAATTACAAAAAGAATAAATTTGTTCAAAGTTAATATTTAAACGTTTTTCGGTGGAGATACAAAAAGCGATTAAAACTAATTAAATTTATTTTTATGTAAGGGAAAAGCTGTGGCAATGAAAATTGATTAAAATATTAATTATGAAGTGAAAGGTTATTTTACTTAATTAACGAGAATGTATTGTGTTATAATTTTAGATCGTTGACATCTTCAAACAATTTATCAATAACGATGAGTTATTTTTTTGTTACCCCCATATTAACCCATAACAATTTCCCTCACGTTTCAACATTTATTCAATTTAAAATGGTTATGGGGAAGGAGGGTAGAGATGTTGAGCGAATTTTCTCGTTTATATTTCCAACAACCTGTCTCATATATCGACAATTATTATGGGAGGGTAGTGTTTGAGGAGGGGGGTTTGGGGGGAGGGGTCAACCTCATATAACATTAAAATCGGTTCAGGGGTTTGGCAACGACACGCGTTCAAAGATTGCGGTAGGTCACACTTCTCCATAAAACCAGGTTTGTCGGTACTCTTTTGGCCATAACTCCAAAACTTTTTGTCCGATCCGTAGTCTTTTTTTATTCATCTAAAATCTGGTTAAATATCCCATCAGACCGCATATATGAGATTTTCATCAAGTCTTATAAAATTAAAATCCTAGCACGTTAAAAACCGTGTACTGCTGTGGGATCAAAGTTTTCTTGGCACATTTTTTCCAATAACTCCGAAACTGTTTGTCCGATCAAAAATTAATTTTTTTTATGTAAAAGCTGGTTATATTTACTATCAGCCCTGTATATGAAATTTTGATTAAATACCCAAAAATACTTACACCAGCACGCTAAATGTGTACGTTTTTGAAAAATATGAGGATTTCCACATGTTCAGTGGGCTAGTGTGGGTATTTTATAGGGTTTAATTAAAATTTCATATAAAGAATCTGATAGTAAATTTAACCAGCTTTGAGATGGTAAAAAGAAATTGCGGTTTGGACAAAAAGTTTTGGAGTTATGACCAAAAGAGTACCGACAAACCTGGTTTTATGGAGAAGTGCGACTTACCGCAATCTTTGAACGCGTGTGGTTGCAAAACCCCTGAACCGATTTTAATGTTATATGAGGTCGACTCCCCCCCCCCTAATCCCCTCTTCTCAAGCACTACCCTCCCATAATAATTGTCGACATATGAGACAGGTTGTTGGAAATATAAACGAGAAAATTCGCTCCACATCTCTACCCTCCTTCCCCATAACCATTTTAAATTGAATAAATGTTGAAACGTGAGAGAAATTGTTATGGGTTAATATGGGGAAGGGGGGGGCTGTAACAAAAACTTTGAGCTGCGAACACTCATAACTCATTTTTCGACATTTACAGGTTATCATAAAACTGCTCTAACTTTGGATCTGATTGAGCCAAAATATCAGAAATACACTCAATTTGAAGAAAATTTAAAATCCTACAACTTTTGTTCAACAGAATTTTTTTTCAAATGAACGGTAAAAAAGTCTCAAAGCGAAGTTTACCAAGAAAATTTATTTTTTCTCAAATAGCGATGTTCTCCAGCTTATATCTCAGAAACCGTAACAGATAGGAAGAAAATTAATAAAACAAATATTGTAGGGCATTTTGTCCTCTATAAATTTTAATTTGACAGTTTTGTCGTGAAATTAACCGTTAAGAAGTTAAATCGGAAAAATTTTTCGTACCTTTAATCTAAGATGGCGGATCGCGCAGACCCCCCTCAAGGTCGAAAACTTGGATTTTTCATCAGGGCCCCTAACCCGATAACATATTCAAAAATCAGAACTACACCACCTTTTGTAGAGCAATGGCCTGTTTTTCTCCCCATTGACTGGACTAGAAAGAATGAAAAAGGTGGAATTTTCTTCATACAAATGTAGGGAGTAGGGGGGAAAATTGTAAGTCGCAGTTTGTACAATTTTATTCATATTTCTATTTACAAGCAACTACCTAGCTTCTAGTGGCAATTACCATAAGGATGTAGTAGTGCTGTCAAAATAAACAAAAAGTTTATTTTCGAAATTTCGAATTATTTATTATTTTTCCCGTAATTGGCATGTTGTCTTACTCCACTCTACTACTACTCACAAGTAATTGGTCTTGCCATTTTTTCTTCATTACGAGCGAGTTGATGAGTGAAGATTGCCGCGTAAAAACATTGTCGGGCCCCTAAAGCCCGGTTTATAGTATATCGTGGGCTTGGCACAACAAACAAAATTTTCTCGGTTTAATTTTTATTACAAATAGAGACGCTCGTCGGGCTTTTGCAATAAAACTTAAACATGTTTCTAAAAGCAATAACTAGGTACAGGTATTACAGAAATAGAAAATTTTTCTAGCAATCGAAAGAGGTTGGTTACAGTGAAATAAACCACAATTCAATTTAAAATTGACTCGATTTTCCATCAACTTCCAGCTCGAATAAGAAAAGCAGTTTATCACGTTCGTGTATTTGATTTTCAAATATAAGATATTGACGTAAAGATTTCCAAATCTCTCCTCTCAACCGTATGCGGATTGTCTTTTCAGTAATCACCCAAACTCCTTTTTATCTCCACAAAAAAAAAAGTATAATTAAGTTATTTGTTCCGAAAAAACTAATTTTTAAGTGTCTCGCTACAGTAGACTCGACTCGAGTTAGAAATACACATACGGCTAATCATAAAAATTAAATTTTATAACTCCATATTTTTTCCAATAAAAAAGTTATTGAAAGTTGATTGCGATAACGTAATTTAACTCGAAGAAGTTTCTAAGCGAACGTTAATAGTATCTGCAGCTCGGCTCTTATGATGCTTTCGGCTCAATTCTCCCTTATAACTTCATTACGGGCTCCAATCAATTAGTAATTTGACAATCAAAGCAAGACTTTATTAAATTATCGACCTTTTTTTCGTTTCCATTTTTTTCATTTCAAACCATAAAAATTCTAATCAATGTAGTACTAATTTACTACGTTTATATGTGCATTACTAATTTTACGTTTTAGTTTAAGTGTTTTAAGTAATTATAATTACTAGTCTACTCGAACGGAAAATTTGAATATTATAGTACGGGGGAAATATACAAACAGCAAACATGATTTACACAATAAATTTAACTTGATGCATCATATCGGGTCTCATAAGGGCGTAAAAGACATCATCACCTAGACGTACAGTTAGGGAAATAACTATTGGTCACACTATTATTAGTATAGAAAAATTGGCGTTCCTGCTACCCCGTCCCGTTCTACTCTGCGGCAAATTGTTGTATACCCTCCTCGTAATAAGGCATAAAAAGTTACATGACCCAGAGCGTCGGGTTTTCATGGGAGGGTGATGGATAGGGGATAAAACATGGATAAAACAGTTTTAACAGTTTTTTGCAAATATCTCAAAAACCTTTTAGTATAGCGCAAACACGATCATGTACAAACTTAATCTAAATTAAATTTTAAACAAGAAAGGTCATAATCATGTTTGTGCTCCAGACAAGGGTTACGGAGATATAGAAGGGGCAAGTCATTCTGACTTTTTTTACCAAATTGTAAAATAGTGGCATTTTACCGCTTCCATATCTCTGTAACCCTTGTCTGGAGTACAAAAATTTATAGAACCTTTTTTGTTAAAAAATTAATGTAGATTAATTTTGTACTGAACAATGTCTGCGCTAGACCTCATGGTTCTCGAGTTATTTGCAGCAAACTAGTGAAACGTGCCACTTTACCATTTTCCATCCCCTCCCACAAAAACTCGACTTACCATTATTTACAAGTGTCAAATAAATTTTTTGCTGTACCAAGAGCCGTCTGGCCTAAGTGCAAAGGGCCTGCTTAAGAAAAATTATCCTGTGCGGAAACTGAGACTAGTGAGTTTCAAGTGGAAGCCTAAGATGTGGTCTTGTGGTCTAGTTTTGTAGCATCGATCGTTTGTTTTAAAATCGACTTGAAACTAAAATGAGGTATAGAATACGTAATTTTCACATCTCCGGCGTCCAATTAAACCTATAAAATACGCAAAGCTCTTTATAACGTTTGTGATGTGTTAATTTATGCAAACTATGGATGGCTTATCCTGCCAAGTCTAATAAGTTTTAGAATTAATTTTGCTCGCTACACATCGAATGGTTATGCAGACAGAACTCAAATTGGATTTAGATTAAATTTTTATTTTTTAATACACGTCCATAAAAAATATCATTAAAACTGAATCTAAAACTCAATTTACTATTTTTTATTTGTTTATTTTGTTATTTTTATTAACAAGTAAATGAATAAAGTTGTGAATATTTCAATATTTTAACGTTTAGAGGTACTTCAATCTATTTTTGTTCAATTTCTAACATAAATAGAGTACCAGACAGACAGTATTACTAGCCTCCTAACAAAATACTATCAAAATGAATAATATACAGGGCGTTCATTGTCCATGAACACGCGCAACATGGCTATACGAACTTTTAAGCAGATAACCATCGTTCTCGTGTTTTGTACGATGATGAAAGAGCATGAAACTGATTATGTGATTATGATTATTATAAAATGGAAATAATTCGAAAACTACATAAGATAAGGTATAAATTAATATGTGAATTATTAACTACCCCTTCAAGCCTTCAAGCATTGTTGTAACGGGGGAAGCTTTGATATCTAGAATTTGCATCTGTTTTTTTCCCATAAACAAAAATTCTGTTAAAAGAATATTATTACTTTTTAATAGTGCACTAAATACCTTCTTTTAACCCGAATTTATTACGAAATACTAGGGCCCCTAGTTTTACACGATGGGAATTAAAAGATATTACTTATCAAGCATACCAGTTGACTGACTATTGGATTTTATAAATTTTTAACTCGATTAAGCTGTGAAGTCGTTTCTTGAAATCTATTTACGTAAATTATTCACAAATGGTTAGTTTCTCATTCAAACGATACAGAAATTACTTTTTATATACAGGGTATTCAATTGAGAACGATATGTTTTTAAAACGAAATAACACAAAAACGGTTTTTATTTTATTTTGGAGCACAAACGGATAAATTATTTTCTGCATTACACACATCCTGTAAATGGCCACCTTAGGCTCATTTACCAGCGTGAAATAGATAAACTTAATTTTTGGAAGACTTTTTCAATAAAGTGGGTCTCATTTCATGAATGCAGGGTTCGATATTCAATTTTTAATCGTTGAATCTCCCGTGGATTATTTACACACCAAAAACAACAATTAGATGATTTTTTTACCAAAATTAGGATCAATTTTGAGTTGCTGTAGAGCCCAATAACCAAACGCAGTATGGCTATCATGGTCTAGTTTTACAGTCGGCGCACTCTTATAAATAAGGGTTCAAGCCCAAGTCTTTTTTCAAAATACAAGAAATCTATAAATTTGAATCTTCTGAATCTGAATCGCCCTGTATGTAAACGCCATTAAACAATTTCGAATTTATCTTTAATTCCTTTATAATGGAGCGTGGGTATAGGTTCGTACATCATCTCTGGACCTAGCTGATGAAATACAAAAATATCTGAATGTCTATCTCGATGAGGACGTGGGCGAGTGAACCGATAACCTTTTCAATGGACTCATTACAATAATTTGATCTTTTTCAAAAAAATTCTAATTCTGACTTTTCATTCAAATTTATTTCTTTAAATTGAATATTAACATTTTAATCTAAAATATTCCTTTTCGTTAAGCCTTTTTGTAGAAAATTGTTATTTAAATGTAAATGCTTAGAGATGAAAATTTTATGACTTCCATTTAATGGAGCTCTTTAAAACCCTTTTAAAATTATTTACGTTTTAAAAATAACACCAATACAATTTGGAATTTATTTAAATTAAGAACTTTGCAGATGTTAAAATTTTATGCAAAAACGAGCTTAAAGTGGAGAAAAGCCTGCTCTTATACGAAGAAAGGGTGAACTTTTAATTATACTCTTAATTAGGTTTAAGCCAACTCGCCGCTACGCAAATAGTGTAGTACAGCTCAGTAAATCATCCAGTCTAAGTTGTGACACTTTTTACTTTAGAAGAGGACAAAGACGTTTACTCCAACTTGGATCCACTATACTCTACTAATTTTGTTACATAAGAAGTACATTTTTGGAAAGTGTGAGAAGTGAGAACTGGGCATTTTTGTAAAAAAATTATAGGAAAAGGAAAAAAGGCATCGGCCTTTAAATTTAGCGGCTATGAATTAATGGTAAAGCTCATCTAACGATTGGGTTATGGTTTATGGTTATGAATAATTTTCATTTAAACCATTAATTAGAGTATTTTAACTCTTCATAATCGTAAGTAGGTACCTCGTGCTCAAATTGCATTTTCGGGTAGCTTATTGCAGTGTGCTACCATCTATTCCCAACTAGGCAAACTAGAAGTAAAGAAGTCTGCACAACAACTGCTCCGCACTATTATTAACTAATAATAATTTGTACAAGACAACCGTTAGATGTCGCCTCACAATTTACAAAACGAACTTACTGAAAAATAATCGTGCTTCACTATCAAGCGCGTAAGTCCAATCTCTCTCGGCTATTATGGACATCCACCACCTCCTTAACGACCCCATACATCCTCTAAACGTCTTCGATATTTTGTTTTGAGACGGTGGCTTATTCAAAACCTTCATTTCGATAGCACCTTCCATCGTATCTATTTACACAAAACTGAAATTTCGAAATTTAAAAATGAGCAACTAACAGGTGTTTTAGTAATGAACTAATTTATTTATTTTAAGCTCACCTAGATCTTTGCAGCGAGATTAGCGGGCTGTTTCATTTTTTAATGTCAATCAACTTAATTTAATTAACACAATTTGGCGAAAAGCTCATTCGGGATGGTTAACAGTAACTCACGTCGCTTAAAACTAACAAAATTTTTGTTTTTTTTGGGCGACACTGGCAGTGAACCAAGTTATTTTTGTGTATTATATTATACGGGCGATCAGAGGAAATTTGAGAAAAGAGTGTCAATCCTTGATTCGTAATTTGATTTTTTTTGTTTACTACAAGTGTACAGGGTGGTCGTATAATACTGGGAAAGTGATATAACCTTTTTATTATTAAATTAGGTAGTGAAAAATGTTAAAGATGAAAGTTGTAAAATGCCTATTTATAAGTTAGTTCTACGTATACAGAGTGCTCAAGTAGTGCGTGACACTGCTGAAAATAATTTTTGTAAATAAAATACTTTGCATATCTTTGAATTTTACGCACAATTTATTGCTGTTCTAAAAACGCGAAATTTGTTAATCGTATTGCAGCGATGCCAAATTACGAGTAAATAAGTGTAGTTTTTAAATACTGGATAAGATCGACAATGTGCGAATATATTGATTGAACCAAAAACATTTTATAGCCGGGTAAGGTCAAGTTGTTCTATTACAAAGTGGGCCAAAAGAGATCACCCTATTGGAAGATGCTCTTATTTTTGCAAATGGCCGCCAATGTCAAATTTGTTTTGACATTTGTGGACTAGACAGGTGTAGAATACAAGTGAACAAGCCATGGAGTGGTGCACTCCCCAAGAACGCGGAATAATCGTGTCTATTTTCTGGCGTAACAATTCGTCTATATTAGTGTTGGCGCAGCGCGAATTCCGTCGCCGATTCCCCGGCCGTCCGACACCGACTGCGCAAGCACTGCGCCGTTTGGCCACCAACCTTGAAAAGTATGGGACCACACGAGACGTTACCAGGAGTGGCGGCCCCGGAGCGCCCGTTCTGCCGAGAATATCGCCGCTGTTGCCGAGGATGACGAGCTTTCGCCGGAAACATCGACCAGACGCCGTGCCTCGCAATTAACCATCAGCCGGTCGTCCCTAAGGCGAATTTTGGTCAAAGACCTGTGCATGTTCCCGTACAGTCCAGTGCGTGCATCAGCTGCTGCCTGTCGACCGCCAAACGCGTGTAACCTACGCCCAAGCCATCTTCAATCTCGAGGACAAAGTGGACGATTTTTCGACGAAAATCACAATGAGCGATGAGGCTTATTTCCACCTCAGCGGGTACGTAAACAAGCGAAACTATCGCTTCTGGGGCACCGAAAATCCACGAGTGATGCACGAGAAGCTGTTACACCCGCTCAAAGTGACTGCATGGTGCGCTGTTCACGCTGGATGAGTCATCGGGCCATTTTTTTTCGAGAACGCCGCTGGTCAAACGACAACAGTAGACGGTGCGCGCTATAGGGCCATGTTAACCGAGTTTTTTCTGCCGCAATTGGACAAATTAGGACTGGAAAACATGTGGTTCCAACAGGACGGAGCAACGGCACACACTGAGCGAGCCACAACCAATATTCTGAAGGCGGCGTTCCAGGGTCGCCTAATCTCTCGTTTTGGCGATTTGCACTGGCCCGCAAGCTCGCCCGATTTAACCGTTCTAGACTTTTTTTGAAGTTCCGTGTTTACGTGAACAAGCCCGATATCCTGGAAGCCCTCAAGGACAACATTCGACACGAGTGCGAGAATCTGTCGCCCTAAGTTCTCGCCGAAGTGATGAAAAATGGTATAAAACGAACCCGTATGGCAATCAATTGTGACGGCGCCCATTTAGCGGATATCTTCTTTTCGACTTGACCAATAAAATTCTAAAAGTTTAAATAAACATAATCAAAAAAGAGAATCAAAGTTTTTCATTTAGAAAAAAAATGAGAACCAAACAACATCGGATGACTTCTTTTGTATTAGAATCGATCTTTTCTTTGCAGTGCTAGGAAAGCGACAATTTCGTAACTTTCTAAGGATAATTTAACCAGTTATTTGAAATTAGGCAACCCATATTTTCTTGATTTCTCATCACCTCGCCAGTTCTCCATCTCCATTATAACTCCTTTGCAAGATTTCGGAAAATCTTGACCCGCAGTATTTATAGTCGACTATAAGTTAGCACACACCGGCCCTAATTAAAAAAATATTGTTTCAAATTTCTAAATTCAAAATGGCGGCTTGTATCAAACGATCATATCTTACGATAAATCTTACGAGTGTACCTATGGGTTCAATGGTTAAGTTTAAGTTTGTGGCAAACTTCAGGTGGTATGAAAAGTAATGGTGTGTTTCGAAATGAATAAAATAGAGGAATTAATAAAAAAATGTAACGAATGAAATAAAAAACGTAATAAAAGTGTAACTTGTTACAAATTACTAATTAATTTGTTTTATTCTTACATTTTTTTCTAAATTACATGGTTTGTAAATAGCTACAAAAAATAGTGATGCGTGTCTTTTATTAGGAGGTATATTTTTTTGTTTAATTTCGAATTCTTATTTGAAAGAGGTATTACGATTTTGCTTGAATGCACTTTAATAAGCAAATTATCAAAAAAAGAACAATAAGTTTTTAATGTCTTTCAAATAACCCACATTAGTGCTGTAATCAGTAGCATAACCGACTCTTGTTAACCCCTTCACAAAAAAAATAATTAGAGGGGGCTATTTAACGAAATTATAATCGAATACCGTTTCGTTTTGATTATATGGCGTTTTGATATCGTTGATGATGATGATATCGTTTTGATAATATGGCGAGTTGTAAAACTAAAATAATTGAAAATTTAATTTCAGACCACACGACTCAGCTAGCGAGCTTTGAACAAAAAAACAGTAACGTTGTAGAGAATGGCACTATCTACAAGAGGATTATATCCGAAAGGGAAATTCAAGAATTCAACCAATCACTGCAGCGAACAGTATGGTTTGACGGAAGGCAGTACAACGACGTCGATGAAATGTGCGAAGAATTCATGGAAACCTATTCGTACTTATACAACATAAGCTTTCCATATCGTACAGTAAAAAAGTGCAAACCAAAAACAAAAAAACCATGGATAACACGAGAACTTCGAGAGCTGTCCCAGACAAAAAGGTTTATGTATGAGCAGATAAAGAAGAGTGCGCTTCAAGCTGAGTTAACTAAACAACTCAAAACACAATATAGGGATATTTGTAAAATCATAAGAACAAAAATACGGGCAAGTAAGTTGAGCTACAACGGTAGATTGATGGAACAATCCAAGAACAAAAGTAAAACAACATGGAAAATTGTAAAAGAGGCAACCGAAGACCAAACTAAGAGGGTGGAAGAGATACACAAAATCCTATCAACAACAGACGAAGAAACACATATTATCAACAAGAAAGAAATTGCAAATGAGTTCAACCAATACTTCGTAAATATTACTCAGAGTTTGGATTTGCCGAATGCGGTGATGAATTCACATATAGACAGGAAGCCAAATTCAATGTTTCTGCACCCATGCGACCCAGTCGAAATATATAAAGCATGTATGCAATTAAAGAATAAGAGCGCTATATCGTGGGATGAAATTTCGACAAAAGTCATTAAAGCAAGTGCGACACATATTTGCGAGCCCCTAAGCCAGATAATAAACCTCTCTTTCGAACAGGGTAAATTTCCAGATATGCTAAAAACAGCAATAGTGAGGCCTCTACACAAAAAAGGAAACAAAGAGAAGGTAGAAAACTACAGGCCAATATCTCTACTCTCGGGGTTCTCGAAAATATTTGAAACCTGCATAAAAAATAGAATGGAAAGCTTTATGAGCTCGATTGGACTGATATCAGATAAACAGTACGGCTTTGTTAAGAAAGGCTCAACGGAGAAAGCAGTATTTAAAACTGTAAATATAGTATTGGAGGAATGGGAAAAAAACAAACCCGTAATCGGAATGTTTTTTGACCTTTCAAAGGCGTTCGACTCGATAGATAGGAACTTGCTGTGTTACAAATTGGAAAGAACTGGTATCCGCGGAAAAAGCTTGGAAATAATAAATTCCTACCTGACAAACAGGAAGCAAATGGTAAAAATTTACTCGGACGGTCATCCGATCCAATCAGACTGCCAAATAAACCACCGAGGTGTACCACAGGGAAGCGTGCTTGGGCCGTATTTGTTTATACTTTTTGTGAATGATCTGATGGATGTCACGGTAGAGGAGACGGTTGTTTTTGCCGATGATGTGTCGATGGTGTTCAGCGAGGCAGACTTGAGGTTAATGAAGGATAGGGTTCATGAGAACGTTGAGAAGATGAAAGGATGGTTCCAGAAAAACAGCTTAAAATTAAATATAGAGAAAACCCAAGCTATAAAATTTGGACGGTACGGGGAAAGTCTGGAATTGTTGAAGCTAGGAGAAAGTGAAATAAGGATGCAAGAAACAGTAAAATTCTTGGGGATGCAAATCGATCGAAATTTGGACTGGAAGTCGCACATAGAATATCTTACTGTAAAAATAAATAAAATGACTTATGCATTACGAGTTTTAAAAAACATTCTTCCAACGAAAGGTCTTCTAACAGTGTACTACAGTCAAATACACAGTGTTATTAAGTATGGTATTTTGATGTGGGGCAAGTCTCCACACACAAAAAGAATATTAAAATGTCAGAAGAGGTGTATTAGAATTATGATGGGACTCAAAAATAGGGAGCACTGCAGACCTCACTTCAGAAGACTTGGTATACTTACAGTTTATGACATGTATATATTGGAGTGTGGCATGTTTATGAAAAATAATCCACAAATATTCGAAGCAAACATCTATGAACACAAGTATCCGACAAGAAAAAAAAACACCCATATAACAAACAAAACGAGATTGCACGTTACTGAAGGACCGTATAACAATATAATCAATGTCTACAATGGAATTCCAAATGAATTAAAAGAATTAAAAAACCCTCAAGAGTTCAAGAAACAACTAAAAGGCTTGCTGGCTGAGAGGTGTGATTACGATTTCAAAGATTTTTTTGTGTAATTTTTTATTGTGTAATTTCTTTGAGATGGTGTTATTGTTGAAATTGTCAATGAATGTTGTTATAAAGGCATTAGTGTTGTTATTTAAATTAATTGTTGCGACTTGTTCCATGTACTGATAAGGTACCAAAAGGAATAAAGAGTATTATTATTATTATTATTATTATAATAATAAATAATGTCCAAAGTTGGATCCAGTAACCAGCTTGGAACTTGGTCGTTGACATTGAGATCGTTGCATTTTTGGAGAAAATCTATGCAAATAGTCTACTTCTGTCAATTTCTGACGCAACTATTGAGTATAGATGGAAACGTTCAAAAATTAAAGAATATGATGAAATCTTTCTAAAAATCCCACATGCCTCATCGTGTTCGTCTACTGAGTCCCGTCTCATACTCTTGGACACAGCTGATATTTTCTCCAGATACTAACTCCGATATAAATCCTTTCTGATGCCTATTTATGCGGCAGAGCCGAAACAAATCATAAAGTTTGGATTCGTCTAAAATTTGATCCAAATTATTTATTTAATTTCGACGATTATATTTATTTTTCTAAAAACAAAAATGTTTGTTCCAGTTAATCACGTTCACATACGCCACGGGGCTGACGGACCACCGAGCCCGCCATGGAATGTCTGTCCAGGTTCTTTGATCCCAATCGGCTATGCACGTACCCCCATTCTACCTATTAACACATATGTAATTATACACAATATATATCCTCTTTAGCCTCGAGCAAACTCTTTTTTTCGTATAATATTTTTTGGTCGTGTGCAAATATGAACTTTAATTTATATAAGCCGCCGCTGCCCGGCAACTCCAAAGCAGGTAAAATTATAAGTGGCCGTCTTATAGTTTACAATCAAATGATAGTCGGGGAAGTTTAAACTTTTTTAATTATAGGGCCTCCTTTATCGGCGATGACAGAAGGGTTAAATTGCGATTCATATCACCTCCGACGTTGCTCCTTAACCGGAAATAAACGACGTATTTGATCATCAAATAACTATCTATTTATTATACAAACACTCGAGCGACCAACAAATAAATTAGTGTTAACTAATAATTAACTTATACACTTCTAACATTTTAAAACGCCGCCAAAAATATAAAGTGGTAAGTCAATTAAAGGTAAAATAGTTTCGACGGTATTAACGTGTGTGGCCCCCCAATTTTATGATTGAAAATCAAATTGAGATCATAAGATCGGTGGTTGTTAAAGAAACGTTTATTTTTAGCGAAAAAAATATTTATTTTTATTTAACAACTTATTCGTCAAAGGCGCTCTCCTTTTTGAAAAAATAAATTTAATTGTTTAGTTGACTGCGGGAGCTCTAATAAATTTTTTTACTACCACCACTAATTTTAAATACCTAAAAATGTCGATTAACTCGTTACATTTATTACATCTCGTGTTGTTAAAAATTTCATTACGAGCGTTTCAATAAATTACAATTTTAATTACGGCCCATCCATTATCGAAAGTACGAGGTTGGGTTGTAAAATTGACCATTATGGATGTTTTATGAAGAAGGAAGGCGGCTGAAAATCGACTATGTGCCTCTCATAGACGATCGGAAATCGGTGCAGTGTGAGTTGGGTATTGGGTAGCATCAGGGCATTTCCTGAAAAAGGGAGAGTTGACGAAGAAAATCGTAAAAAACGGACGATCAATCTAAGTTTAAACAATTTTGGGAGGTTGGTAAAAAGCGATTATAAATAGTTGTGTAATATCCGGAGTATTTTAACAATGTTCTCGAGGACCTGTCGGTCACGAAGAGGAGCCGCCGCACACGTAGTGACAGAGTTTCACGTCGTCACCGACATACCTGGCCTCCATGAGAGCTTATGGTCTGTACTAGCAAAAACATGATTCATTATGTCGCATCGGATTTGATTTCAGATTCATCGTGATGTAATCGACGGAAACACTCCACTACTACCTGTAATTACTTTAAGTAAGTATCGCAATTACTCAAGACAGTTGTTTACAGGTGGCTATCTAATTTATCAACTTTTAACTCGTTTTATGTTGTTTAATACTGAAATTTTACGACGTCTATAACAATGTTATAATTTGACTTAACGGTTTACTAATAGTAATAGACAAGATATTATAATAAATAACGCGATACCCTTTCTTCCATGTAACATTGCCGGCACTTTTTGCAACTATTACCTTACTTCGCGGTACTTGGTAAACATTCGAGAAATTGTAATTGCAGTTTCATTCTCGAGTTGTCATTGCAAAAGTAATGGCGTTTTTTTGAGAAATTAGTTGGCTATGGAACTACGATTAAATGTTCTCGTTAATAGTACAGAAAATTTCACCAAAATGAAAAAATGAAACCGAAGAGAAATTATTATTAATTCCGCATTATATGCAATATGCTGGCAGTCAAACAGTGCCAAAAGAAATTCCAATTTAAAAATTATTTTGAAAAATTGAAATCGTCGAAAGGTTAAATTCAAAAGATCAAAACGACTACTTTTTGTCTCTTTTTTGTAAAAGTTAACAACTTAATAAGGACTTAATTCAAAAATATATAAATAAATCTTCTATATTTAACAACTTTTTATTACAATGACTAATCATAGAAAAATTTTGCTATATAAAGAATAAAATATGAAATATAACTCCAACAAAACATCTAATCGGGAATTTTCTTATGCAAGTAATATTAGATAAATTGAGAAGTAGTATAAAAATATTATAATATGCTTATAATAGAATTATTATAAACAAAATTACAAAATTATTAAATTTAAAAAAAATACGAAGTGTAAAAGCAATTTTTAGAACCCAATCAAAGTTACAAAGTTACTCCCTTTAATAATACATACATACTAATTATTATTATTTATTCACCTATTGATATACCCAAATAAATATTTAAAAAAATATATAATAAATTGAAATTACCTAAACCAATAATAGGAGCCGATTCGGCGCAGTAAAACTGTCTAATCTTCTATAGGTTCCTCAACAAAACAAAAATAACTATCAATTAGACATGCGACTATTATAGAGGAGAAAAATTAAAAACAATCAATAATAAAAAACAGATTAAATCAACACTACTTATTACGGTCACAAAATCTTAAATTACTAACGCAGGACACACCGATCACCCTACCAGCGACAAGGAGACGCTTTCTAAAAATTGAGACTGGGAGACCCAATTTGTCCGGCAATGAATTAAAAACACTTGAAATGCATGGTCGCCGGTAGGAGGGTGCAAGGAGGTGCACTTGCACCCCCCTGGCTTTTGAAAAACTTTTAAATTAGACTTTTTTTAAATTTTTTTATTTATGTGTCCATATAATTTTTGAACAAAAATTTAAGTCTTCTGGGCTGCTTCCCAAATTCGCCAATTACTTTATCTATAAATTTACAATCTTCTTTCACTTTTTGCCTATGAACACTCACCATGCATAGTCCACTGTCGTTCATCTCCCATTGTCTATCGGTTCCAAGTCTTAACACGCCGTAAGGTATTAAATGAGCGTTCGATGCTGCATGTTGTTACTGGAAGAGTCAGACCGATTTTTATGGCTTCAGCTACAGCTGGATAAAATGGCAAAGCTTAATTGACTGATTATAATAAATATTATGTCGTACAACGTTACAGCGACAAGTGTAGCTTTTGTCGTATCTCCATGTTAAGTCACCCCACCACGTCCAAAGTGTCAGAAATTCGATCGTACTTTCGTACTCTCCGTACTGAAGAGGCCAGATTGCTAATGGACAAGCTGTGAAAGGATCTCAGAGACCTTCAGTGACCCTAGACCGATTTTTGGCATCCCTTTAAGTTTCATTAGAAGCACTAAAGGCCTCAAAAAGTATTGTAAAATAGACACTCAGACACACCTGAGAACGGCAATGGATCTGCAGACAAGCCAGTGGTTTCTTAATGAATCTTACATACTATAAGTAGCTGGGACAAATCTAATTGTAGTGGCTACAAAGAAAACGAGCCGTCCCACCACGCACCACATTTTCAGCATATGCCCACCTTTAACGACGCTGGATTTTTCAAATCAGAGACAGTTGTACCATACAAAGTATTCATCTGAGACGGCTCTCAAGAAAACAAGGCTTTACACTGACCAACAGCACACAGCACGTTCAGATGAGATGAGAACCTTATGGACTATAGACTATAATACAAGGGACCATTTTTTTTCTAAAAATAACTATCAAATACGCCACGACTTATTATAAAGAAGAAAAAGAAACAAATACAATTGATAATTAAAAACAAGATTCAGTAAATCAATACTACTCATTACGGTTATAAAATCGCAAATTACTAACGCAGACCGGCCTGTACAACACATCACGCTACCAGCGACTAGAAAACCCCATCCCTCATGAGACGCTTCCTAAAAATTGAGACTGAGAGACCCAATCCGTCCGGCAGTAACTTTAAAACACTTGTGATTTTATAAGAAAAGCGTCTCCTGAAAGTGTGACCCTGGTACCTCGGAATGGTTAATAGCCCTCTACTTCTCAGGTAAAGATGATGGACATCAGTTCTAAAAGAATACCGTACCGATAATTAGAAGCTTTGAGGGCTGCTAAAACCCTATTAAAAAAACAAGCAAAGTGTAGCTTTTGACGTCGTCTCATGTTAAGCCACCCCACCACGGTCAGAGTGAGAGAAATCCGATCGTACTTCCGTACTTACTAATGGCAAGCTGGAGCAGCCCTCAAAACACCTTCAGTGACTCCTGACTGATTTGTGGCACCCTATAAGTTTCATCAAAAGAAGGATTTTGGAGTTGTTCCTAAAGGCCTTAGAAGGCATCGTGAAATAGGTGCTCAGACACTCACCTGAGAACGGCGATGGATCTGCAGGCAAGCTCAATGAAATCGTAGATAATGTCAGGTGCCTGGGGGGAACCCAATTGTAGAGAATACAAAGAGAACGAGCCCTCTTGCCACATTTTCAGCCGATATCCACCTTTAACGATGCAGAGATACACTGAGCTGGTTTTTTCAAATCCGAGATAGTTGTACCATATACAAAGGATTCATTCGAGACAGGGCTCTCGAGAAGATACCGACCAACAATACGTTCAGAGTGTACAAAGAACCCCATGAACAAAATACAAGGCACGGTTTTTTCTAGGAATCTAAGAAGCCCCATCAAATTACACAAAAACATTTTTCCTGGTTTAATGATGTGAAAAGGGCGCTTTAGGTGTAATTACGTTATCTTCTATTCTAAAGAGCATAATAATGTACAAAAATTTATTGCGTACTACTGTAGAAATTATCTTTAAACAATGAGGGCTAATTCTCGCGCACCGTCATCTTATCCGCGCGGCCGCGCACACATACTTAAACGAAAAATGCCTTCTGAAATATTTAAAAAACTAAAGAATTCTAAGTTTGTTTTGCAGTAAGTTAAAGTTAATTACTCGAAGGTTATAAAAAAAACTAGAGACAGTTAAAAGATTAATGTAATAGTGAAGGAACTTTACTGTAAATTTATAACAGCTATCAGTGTTAACGACGCACTATAGTACAATCGAGAAAATTCTTTCTGGTTATTTACTTTTTTAAAACTTATAAGAGTAATCATCCTAACAGATATTAATAATACAGTACACTTAATAAATATACTTGTGCTGTTAATTTAATTTAACAAATATGTCAAACTAATAGGCATCACTTGTTGAGAATTGAACGATTTACAAACTAAAGTAGGCCTTGCAGACATTTGTTCGATTCTGGGCAATAATTCAATAATTGTATTTGTAGAAGTCCTAATCGCCTATTCTAGTAGATTACAAATATTTGCATATATTTAGTTATTCCATGGTGGGCATTGGGCATCCATACCAAACTTGGTACCTAAGCCGCACGTAGACCTCGTAATTTTTCATCGGTCATCGGTGATCGTGGCAAGCCGCCGTGATTGGTTTTTAAGCCCGATGAGCTCCTACAGGCAGCTTGATTTTTCTTCGGCCATCGTGACAAACCGTCATGATTGAACCTCATGAGAAATCACGAGGCCCGTGGGCGACTTAAGAGCACTGTATAATATGCGTAACCGTAACAAACAGACGGAACTGCCTACCTGTAGTCTAGATTCTAAATATCTAGATCGGTCCTGTACAATACACACGGTTGTATTTACCAACTTTAATTGAATAGTAATTAATTATGAAAAAGTTCCGTTCATGAATAGTTAATTAATCTCGTTTGAAATTAGAACAGTAAAATCGATAAATTAATATGCTCCCTACGCGCTTTTAATGTAATTGCGCAACAAGTATATGAGTTGAATTGTCAGAAAAAACTATCCAATATTTGCAATATTAAGTGGTTGTAGACGATAAGGGCGCCACAGAATTGATTTAACCCAGTTTTCCCACAGTGAATACTTTAAAAGTATAAAAAGTTATTTTCTAACGTATCGATTATTTTATAACAGTGGACTTGACACCTCTTTAACTCTACACGCCACTGTATTGATTTTAATGACCTAACCTTTACTTTTAAAACTAATAGCCACATTATACAATATACAATGTCTATTAATAGGCTAAGAAATTGGAACACGAAAACCTGAAAGCTTCCATTTAAATTTGTTTGCTTTGGGTTGGTTATCTGTACGCCGCGATGAAAAACTGGAACGTTTCTTACATAACTCTTATATACACTTGGCACTAGCATTTTAATAAGAAACTATGTTTATAGGTACTTTCTTGCTTAAAGCCAATTTAGATGATTGAATATTGTTTTTAATTGACTAAAATTGAGTAGTTGATTTCCCGAATCCAAATCTCTTCGTTGTGTTTTAAGTGGCACTCTCGTACACTACCTAACCTATACTGCTGTTCGAAGTCCTAAAGTCCTATAAGGCTATAAGTTCTGAAAGAATAGATAAATATAATTTTGTAATTGAACATCACTGAAAGAAGTAAAAACCATCAAGCAAATTGAGGAGAGTGATGGCGTTCTTGTATAAATGATAACCCTAGCAGTACCTATAAAGGGGAAGGAAGTTTAAGTTATTAAGGCACCACCTTTAATTCGGCAGAGAACGGTCTGATAAGTACACAAATATGCCGAAATTACCGCTTCTATTACAAAGTCCAAGATTTAGAAACTTTGTTCTTATACCATTCGTCAATGTTTCTTACCTTTCATCTATAATAGAAGACCAGAGAAAAGTCTAAAACCAACAATATTTGTTTGTAGAGTTGTACTACCCATACTCTAGGCGTGTTTCGTATCTCGCATTTTCTGCCTGTATTCCTGTATGGGGTCGGAATGAACGGAATGACGGTACTATCGTGAGCCTGCGTGACATAAAACATCAAAATTCTAGCAGGAATGAACATCACCTTGCGTACGATCATGGGGCACAGGGATTAATGTCTCGGACTTTCTCGAAGCACCAGACCACCAGACATCTCCCGTTGTGTATCGCGTATAGTTCAACCCCCGCAACGAAACCCTGACAAGCTTGACCATTCTTTCCCGGAGACTCGTGGGACCAATAATGGAACCAGTGGGCAAAGCCTATATTTTCCAGCAATGAGGGCTCCTTAAATAGTACTCTGCATCCTAGAGGACTCTATAGAAACTACGAGGAAGATGACGAATCTTCCCAACACATTGTGAGCAGGTGCCCCCTGAAGCAGTCTACCTTCTCGAATCTACTTTTCTTGAAGCAGTAGATTATAAAAAAATCTAATGTCCTTCATCGAGAAAGCAAGACTGTGTGGGAGGCAGGGATGTGTTCTCCTGTGTTCTCTTCGACTCGGTTCATTTGGGCTCTCTATTCTGCTCTCAATGAGCCGTTTGTTTGAGCAGTCGGTAGAACCTTGGGACATTATTTGAATTGTATTTGGTTTAATCCAGAGTAGCCGCCATTTTAATCTTTGATCAAATATGTCCGGATTAGCGAAGCTTGTACCTTGAGCTACAAGTTTACTAACACCATGGGAAACTCCTGCGAGAACTTTCAATGTTTTTCTTTAATTCTCCGAAAAACCATCAAGGAAACCTCCGCGTACTTACGTAGTCTGGAAATTCTCGATCTGGAAAATGTATTTATAAACTTCTTAACGCGAAATTTATTTATTTACATAGCGACTTACAATGTTATGAAACTCGATAACTAGTTTATATAATACTTAAATCTTCTAATTTTCCGCTTTAAACGTTAATGGAGTTAAAAATGACTTGCTAATTAAGCATCACGCTACTTCAAAGATAGGTAGTACACAATCCATTGTTTTTACATAATACGGCCTTGGTAAATCCACAAATAATGTAGTTCATGCTAACGCACAAGGTCTACGCCGCCGACGCCGTCGAAATTACGTAATACCGCAACTTCACCAGAGTCAGTTCTTGGCCGAATATATCGACGAAGCCACGTAGTACTCGTTCTTGGCGTCACTAACCTTGTAAAACGTCACATTGCTACAGATTTTAATATCATTTTATTGTTTACACCAGCTGATTGTTTATTTACATTTTAAACTTGAATCGACTTTAAAAAGAATCTCGCGATTAATTAAAGGCGTAATCGAAACCGTGCTCTCGTAGCGTGAAAACTTATAACTAATGCGAATTTTTGAGCGTTACATTCGTTATCGTTACCTTATTTAGTGTTTCGAGTGAACTTACGGAGCGCGCACTACTACAATAATTGAAATTGAAAAGGTAAGATTGTCAAACTTATAAAAACTAATTCAAAACTGCTCTTTACTTTTACATAACATTACATTTGGAGTTCAAAAATTAATACTCCGTGATGTCATTGTCGAACTATGTCAAATTATAAAAAGGATCTTATTTTTGGGAAGCGGCTCACTTTTTGTTTCTATTAAATTAGTTATAATTAAGCCACGAATTAAACAATTTTTAAACATGAGGGTTTGAACTACGTCGTAGGACGATCACCGTCTACGTCTGGTCGTTGAAGTTTCTACTAATGAACATTTCGATTCCGGGAATGTGTGCTTCAATAAGGAGAATTCGTCTTTATCATTGTTACTACTAACATCATAATTCACGTCTTTTTTTTTATTTTTAAAATTCTAAACGACTATAATTTATCTTTACAAAGTACAAGGTTAGTTTATTACTTGAAAAGCGTTATTAAGTGCCTACTATCGATCGAGTCTGATAGGCGCCTTGGGCGAAATTGGATGATTTTCAGCGATTCCAAAACCGTTATAGTCGATTGGATAATATGATTGAGTTATTTTACGGAAAATAGAAATTATCAACTTTTAACAATAAGTACCTACCTGTTTGTGTAATAGTAAACAAGTCGGCTCGCGTGTTTACTGGAAATTGGAATAGAGAGAAAATTGTTTCGTCTATTTATTGCGGGTCAGTCAACAACTTACAAAGTGCAAAGCGGGGGTAAGTTGGGTTGGAATTATCCATGAAAAACTTTTAGTTGTAGGTTGTAGTTATTCTATTTTTAAACAACTATGAACTAGCAGTAGGTTATATTATGTCACAAGTTCAATGACGAATTAAAAGGTAAATTGTTGGCTTTAGAGCATTTTCAGTGTTTTTTCCAACTAAGTAGGGCAGCTTGAAACGATTTTAAGTCATTGTACTACTCGTCTAACTCGAATTGACTCGGAGTTGCTCAAATTCGGGCATTGTATCAATTTGGCAAAAATACCTCTAAAGACACACTTTGTGATAAAAGCATTGCTCATTACTGTTTGTGGAACTCTTTTTGTTTGTGGGCTAGATTTTATGCTGAAAACATTTAGGGGTTTTTCACACGGAATGCATTCACAGTATCTATTTCGGTACTCGGAGAGACTCCCAAGATCCAACCTAACCTAACATTTTTCGTATAGAGGTTGGGGAAGCCGTAATGGACTTCCTCGGCTTAATCTACCCTGAAGGGTGTGTTGGACTCACTGAGAAGTTTGCCCAAAAACCTACCAACTAAACCCCTTCTAAGTTGAGTTGGGCTGGCTTGCCGGCATTACTTCGACCGAAACCTAACCTATCCTAACCTTTTTTTAGGAGTATAAAAATCTTCGGAAAGACACTGCCACTTTCTGTAGCAGTAGTGGGAGGTTGGCCCGATCAACCACTTTCTGTGAAGATCTGCTCGCAGGTGTTGGCGGGATATCGTTTCCACATTTCACCGCACACCACCGCCAGAGTTGAACTCTCCTCGGAATTTTCTCTACCGCTGCCTTTCCCTGTGCGTTTCTCTCTTTTGGTCTCTACTTGCTTCTTGCTTGATTTTAACCGAGAGAGCAACAGCTCATCGCAGCTGGTGCCCGCCTCCTCTCGGCTCGGAGTACTTAGTGCCGAGGAGTTCTTAGTCCAGCATTCCACTGTTGCTCTCTTTCTATATCTTCCTTAGCTCTGAGAATCTTTGTGGCTAGGGTGGCGACTGTCCTCCATGTCTTTTCTAACATTCCCATTCAGCATGGGAGGCGACCATCATTTGTGTTTTCCATCGAAGACAGTGGAAGGTATAGTCTGCGGTGTCGTCCTCGTTGCAGTGCTCGCATCAGGGGTTGGGTAGCTTTTCTATGCGGTGTTTATAGTGATTGAAGCACCCGTGACCAGTGAGGAGCTGTGTCAGGTGATATGTCAGCTCTCCGTGTTTCCACTGTACCCACAGCTGGAGTTCGGTTATAAAAGTCCTAGTCCACTGGCCTTTCTATGCTTCCTTCCAGGAGCGTTGCCATTCGCAAAGGGTTTGGGCGCGGGTTACCGGTTGTCGGTATTATCCCGTGCCAAGATGTTCGTCCAGCTGCTGCTGCTGAAGAAGTGGCATAATCGCGATTGTAACCGCTGCTTCTAATGACACTGTCTTGTAGGCGCAGATAACTCTAAACGCCATTTTCTCTGTACTCCTAGGAGCCAGGTTCTGTTTCTTTGAACCACCAATGCCCCCTGCTAGACAGCTTTCTCTTGGCGGTATTCGGCCCTCCCACGTTGGGCATGATGCGAGCCAATCATGCGGTAGTGGTTGCTGCTCTCGTCGTGGCGTCCCTGATGTGCTCGGCGTAGTTCAGGTGTTTGTCGATGCGTACGCCGAGGACCTTGACCGAGCTCTTGAGTTGGATTTCGGCTCCATCCAGTCGAAGGTGCATTTGTAGGCAAGATCTGCTTCCGGTAACCACGACCGCCTTTGACTTCTCCGGAACTAGGGCGAGTGCCTGTGACGCTGTCCAGCAAGTCACCCTCTCGACGGTTACGTTAGTCCTCGTTTCCAGTTAGCTCGCCTCCTTGCCGGCCACGACCGAGCTAAGGTTATCCGCGAAGTCGAACAATGTGGTCTTCTTCAGCAGCGTCAGATCCAGAACCCCGTTCTACATGATGTTCCACAGCGTAGGTCCCAGTACCGAGCCCCGCGGCTACCCAACCTAACCTAATCTAACCTCACCTAGTATGTCGTCCGATTGACTTGGTACATTCGAAAAGAGCGTTGTTCAAAGATCAGAGAAATTGTAAAAAGTTGAGCATACCTACTAAATCGCAGGCCCTAGCCATTTCTTTGGAGAGCTGTTGTAAAGCCTGGTTAACGTGTGTTGCCGAACATGGTTTCTTCAAAATGTTTTTCTCATATTGAGCGTACTTACAGGTTGTCAAAATTAGGAACAACAAACCGTGAGAATATTTGCTGGCGGCGGCGTACAAGTAGAACAGAAGTAATACGGGGTGTTTATTAGTGCACATCGAGAGGGCGGTGCTAAGTCGATATCTTCAGAGTTTGATACTATTGTTGACAAGGTATACCGATATACTTATACTAAAACCATTGAGTAGTAAAACCATTGAGTACTAAAACTTATCTCGAGGCTTAGTTTCGAGGTTATTATTGTATCGCCTTAAACAAAAGGCCATATAATATAGTAATAAGCTAATAAGTAATAAGTATCTAATTACGTAATTGGATATTTCATTACCCAAAAGCATTAAACAAAAGGCAAGTTCGTTGTCGCTTTCCATCAATAAATTGCGTTGTTTTTACTATTAACAAAACAGTGGGAGGTTCAAAATGATTAGTGTTTAGGGATGTCCACAGGAATGACAAACTAAATTTGACGAGAACTTCTACGCTTTCCAAAAAATTTATTGTTGAAAATTAATGTACGGAACGTGAGTCAGTAGTTTATTAATTTCTTGCAGAGAATTTTTTGTTTCGTCAAGTTTGAAACCTTTTTGATTATTTTTACGCGTTTTTGTATCGATTCGAACCTGAACTTTGATAATTCGAAAAGTCAAAAGTCAAACTGCGGGTACAAAAAAAGACCTTTCGTGACTACTTTTTTGGAGGATGTAATTTACATGCAATTATGTAATTATCTTATTTCTTTACCATCATCAGTTTTGGCACTTTATGTAAAAATCTGAAGCTAGTAGATAACCTACTACAAGGTTGTGTGGGTATTTACCTATTTACTATTTATACAGGGTCTTAGTGGGCTCTTTCGATAAGATGTGCAAAGAAACTCATAACCAGTACAACGTCGACGATGGTTTTAAAAAATTTGAAGGGCTTTTCTTTTGCTACTTTACGTTAACGTTAATTAAATTAAATACTACCAACTTGTGGTTTGTGTGGTTTAAGAAAAGGTTACCAACGTAAAACCTGGCGTCGTTCTACAAAGTTTGCCCAACTTACGTATAACCGCCCAAGATTTGAGTAGGTAAAGACAATAACCAATTCAAAAACGCATCCTAAGAACAAAACCGAAACAAAAATAAAATAATTATTATGGAAATTAAGGCCAAAATTTAAATTGGATGGCCACACAGTCATGAAGATAATAAGATTACGCCTACCCTAAACATTTTAATGAGTCAAGGTATAAGATTGCGAACTTTTAAAATAGTTTTTGTGTACGTATCTGATTCACAACGAGTACAAACGGACATAAATAGTTTTCAGGCGCCTTTTTCGAGATGCAAAAAATTCAGGTCAGGCGCCAGTACGCCCGGTTTGTCCAGGAATTAACTGCATGAGTCAAAAAATTGGCGGACCGTATTACAATTAAAAAATTTTGTACAAATTCATCTTTAGGAATACTGACTCATTTTATGCGTTATTTGTAGTTACGCAAATCAAGTGAAGTTAATTAATATTAATTTAGTAAAAACTGTTGTAATTATGCTCAATTGTTAGTTTACATTGCTAATTAATTTTCGGTGACTAACAAAGTTAAAATTACAATTTTAGGAAGAGTCTACCTAGTATCTAGCCTAGGCCTAGTACTATTAAAGGATTCATTATGATTAATGTATTTATACATACAGTGTGTTGCACCTGAACTTTACATTAATACGATTACTTTATTTTTCGCTTTTGGGTTTTAGAAAGAAAATTTTGTTCAATGTTTTACATTGTAATTACATTGACTATGAGAAAAATGAATAGAGCAATTTTTGTAGGAAATTTTGTCTACTTTAATTTTGTATAGATGTAAATTTTCCGTAGGGATCATAGTTACGGAGATATAAGCAAAAAAACGAGGAAAAGTCTTTAAACATCTCCCCCTCCCAGATTTGCAAAATTTTCTTATATTTTTACGCAAATTTTTATGATGCAACACAAGTTTAATTTCACACCCTGTATTACGCATAGTAAGTACATGCCACAACAAACAACAAATAATTTCTCGCGTAATTTTAGATTGAGTGTATTTATAATTTTTCTTCCGCCTCGAAGAAACCTTGATTCGTTTACTGCTCAAAAAAGCACAGCTCAAGGTAAAACTCAAATTAAATAGAGCGAGACGAAACATATTTGACGACTTTTCTATGATAAAATTCGAAAATTATCGACCGGTCGCTCAATTTCTAAACAATACACCGCTTGCCACCTATCCGCGCGTTGGTGAACTAAAACGTGCGTGGGAGTCCATGACGTCATATGAAATTAAAACGTTATCATCGTAGCGTAGCTGTTGCGTAACTACCAAGTATGTCGTAATAGGAGGTTACACAGCCACACGTTATTATCACACACATGTTTTGATAAATACAAGGCGCTTGTTTTATTCAATAACTGATTCACGCATGTGGAATTTAGAGGAAATTTGCCAGACGTTTGTCGGTAGATGTATTTTATTTATTTTTAATAACGAAACCGTGCTACTAAAGAAAAGTAATTTTGCAATATTTTGCAACTTGTTTTAAGATTATTGCGTTTTATGAATGAATATCTTAATTTTTACGGCGTTACTCATCCTGGAATGTGGAGAATTTATAAAGGTTTTTGACACTCATCGCCTGCCCTCTCGCAATGGCCTAAGCATCTACTCAATTTTCGCAATAATTGTATAATTTGTTTACTTACGATTATGATAATCTTATAAAAGGAGAAATTACGAGCAATTAAATTACATTAATTTAGGTAAATGGCACATCGATCACTTTCGCAATTAAAAACAAATTGGTAAAAATTAGGGTTGCCACACACGCCACGCGAATTGAGTAATAAAAACTTTTTTTTCCAACGAAATAAAAATTCGATCAAAGGTTACCTTTCCTATCAAAATGGGAAACTATTACTCAATTATTGTGAATTAGTATTTTATTGTCTTGCGAGTCGGTCGGAAACCAAAGTTTAACCTTAATCTCTATTAATCTTGTTCAATTTCCGCACTTCCGGAAAATATGGAAACCACAAATTAGTTAGGTGAGTTGTATCGCTAAACATTGACCTCCATTGCGGCTGTTTTCGTAAAACAAAATTGTTTCCTATTAGTTCCGAGCTTATGAGAAAACGTTGGTCAATTTCCCGACCCACACTATCGAATTGTCGAGAAAAATTCTTGGCGTTCTTAACGCAAAGCGTCAATTTTCGTTAAGTCAAGTCGCATAGAACTTAAAACTATTTGTCTTAATTAGTATAATTATAGACGACAGGAGTGTCTTGTGCCAAAGAATTTTCCGATTGAGCATCGGTATTTCCAACTAGTTTAGTAAATGTGCGGGGGAGTGGAAAACATTTTTTTTTCGGTCTACGACCGAGAAACTACTATTTCAATTGACTATTTTTTATAAACACAAGGTAGTTCGGTTTTGATATTAGTACACAGGGGGATCGTGTGATTCCTCGAGAGATTCAAAGGTGGCGAATATGAGACGGGTGGCAACCACTATGCCGTTCAGAAAGTTAAAAATAATTTCTTTTAGGCCAGTCAAAATAGACAATAAATCAACAAAACATGATGTACTATCTCTGGTTTTTTAGTGAATTTTTGGATATTTTTGAACTTTTTTCAGTTTTTGCTCTTAGATCTCACAAACTATGCATTTTTCGACGAAAGTCATTTTATACGTTTTTAAAAAGCATGAAATGTGTGACAATTTATGCCGGACCGGAGCTCTGTAGTTCAATTAATTACCGAATTACGGCACTGTGAAAATTGGCCATTTTTCCAAAAAGTGAAAATTTTAGTTTTAGACCTGCTTTAGACCAAAATTGCGGCTAAACCATTGATCCTTCGAGTAAAACTCTTAGAATAGAAGTTGTAGGCAATTTAATTAGCTTCAAAAAAGCGGGGTTTGTAGGCCTAGTAGTTCTTCCAAAATCTCAAAAAAAAACTACATAAGGTAGTTCAAAACCTTTCTATATATTTCTTTTTTTTTTGGGTGTGGTAATAAAAAAAGGCATGCAATCATTTAAAAAACCTTGAAATGTATTTTAATATAAACATAAGTCATCAAAATTAGTGAAAATATATATCCAGAATTTGTGTTTTTAATTTTACTTTGAGTTTGGTCTTCCGTAGCGGCTCAACTAGGGAATGGGTCTAATTGAAGATTGGGCTTCTTGTATTCAAAATTTTAAGAGCTATCCAAATATTGGTAGATGTTGTTCCAGTGCTTAATTTGAAGCTAATTAAATTGCCTAAAACTTCTATTCTATGAGTTCTACTCGTAGGATCAATGGTTTAGCTGCAACTTCGGTCTAAACAAAGAACATAGAATTATCTAGATATTCTTTGGTCTAAAGAAGGCCTAGTTTTAAATTTTCACTTTTTGGAAAAAAATGACGTATTTTCAAAGTGCCTTAATCCGGTAACTAATTAACCTGTAGAACTCCGCTTGGGCTCAAATTGTCACACATTTAATGCTCTTTAAAAACGTATCTAATGGCTTTCGTCGAAAAATGCATAGTTTAGTAGATATAGAGCAAAAACTGAAAAAGTCCGAAAATTTCGTAGTTTTTCGTGTGCAACGCTTTTTCGCAACTTTTAGAGAGTTCAGAGTTGCAAACTTGGGTATACACTACCCTAATGGTCCAAACAGCATACTAAAAAATCAGAGATGCATTATGCTATGCGACTTTAGCGCATTTTTGTGTCGATTTTGACTGGCCTGTTTACAATTGCAAATTTTCAATGATGTGGATGTGAATTCGTGCTAACTCTTAAAATAACACTTCTTCTGTTTGGTTATTAGTAGAAGAGAAACTAATAAATCACGTTTGTTGGTTTTAACAAAGAAATTTTTAACAATTTCTACTAAGAACAGTGATTTAGGTACTTGAAAACTTCAAGTGGAAGCTACAAATAAAAAACTTCAAGTTGATTTTGAAGGGGGTCATTAATTATTTAATTAAGCATCAGACTGTCGGTTGTTGGTTATTAATAGAGCAGCCAAACTAAAGCCGTATAGATTGGGATTGAAAGATGAATTATTTCAAATTTTTTCGGAAAATCTAACGCAGAAACAAAATAAGAGCCTCTACAATCTGGTATACGATCGCGAATTTCTATCGAAAAAGATGTTTTTCATTTTCGTACACGGATATTAGAGAAAAACAAAAATACTAATTTCATTAACGAATCTTCTCAGAACAGTTATTAGGTCAATACTCACAAACCATCTGGATACCATTTAAATAATTTACATACATATCTCAGAAGTCATAGATTTCTGTTTGTTAGTAATCAAAAACGGTTTATTTGGCAGACGTCAATCGAATTGAGCAAACGGATACCAAATGATGGATCCTACGTCCTACGCAAGTCGTATGATACAATTGGTAAAAATATAAATTACCTTCATGTTTATTTAGTGTAATAAATTTTAAGAACAGTTCCCAACTAAAGTGATTACTGGAAGACCAATTAGAAACTTTCAGTTAGGGACGATTATTATTGGAAATTCAACCAACCTTTGCGTATTCACCATACTTTTCAGAATTTCACTCAAAGGCGACTAGATGGACGTGAAAATTAGTACTTTGCCATCACTCTTTTATGTCGACTATTTTATAACAGGATGGCATGAAATAAGGGATGATATTATACTTGAAAACCTAAACTAAAGAGCCCCATCAATTGCAATTTGGCTCCGGTTAGTACGTTTTATGCACTTTTTTATAAAAAGATTATGCATTTTTTCTAACGAGATATTAATCAATTACTAATATACAACAAAATCAGGTCAATGTTAACTAAGCAACAACTCGTTCTTCTATTTATCTTATTGGTTTATGCAATTAGTAATAATAAATAACAAATAAACTAAACAAATTTTACTCCCCTAATGCGCACGTATAATTCTAATTAAAAATGCAAATCGAGTGGACTATCGTTTTTATTATTTTACGTAAATTGTAATTTAATATTAAATTCAACGCCATTCGTTCGGCGTATGGCACTTTTAAATTTGTACAAAATCCGGGTGTTTAATAGACGGATTTATTTTCTCCCGGACCTTCAACTTGAGTAAGTTTTTGATTAAATTTCACTTTTTCGCGTTTACGTAATCTTTTACATCTTTTTTGCAATTAATATAAGTGTCGAAACGCGTTTCGATGTTTCGATCTAGAAAAATTATGTGCACAATTCTATGTAACGAGCAAACGTCAGGACTATTTAACCTCATCATCTCATCAAAGGTTCCACTCACGTTCTCCACGTATGAAAAGAGTTAGCGGAAAATGATGTGGTTAAGGGATTTCACATGTTATTCTTTATTTGTCGTGCCGAATTGTGCCCAAAAAAAGATTTAGGTATTGTTTGAGCAAATTAACAAAAGAAAATTTAACACCGATTTGTCACAGTGGTGGTGGTACAATTAAAATAAATTTTTTTGATTCTCGGTAATCAGATTTTAATTTTAGCAGAATTTTCAAAATCCCAAATTAATGTGGTTTTGGACACGTAAGAGTTGTACCTACCTGCGTGATAATTTTTTTAAATTCAAACAAGTACAGTTTTTCTCATAGGTTTTCTCTACACACATCAAGGCCGGTCCCCGATTGTTTCCGCTTTCGCTTAACCGGCCTTACGCCCAAACGAGAGCACGGCATTAAATGCATTTTTCAGTGTTTACGTTTTTACGTTTTAAGTTTATGATTTTTTAAAAATCATTTAAATGTCGCCGGCGTGGTGACTAGGAGCAAAACGCCTTTCGGTCAAGAACCGCAACCTAATTAATGTGATGGTTACACGTTGTAATGTTGCGTGTTGAAGCAAATAATTTTTGTACTGGAATCAGAAAGAATAAAATGTATAATAACAACTACTAAGATATAAATTAATCGACATCTTAGCATTCGCAGCCTTGGAGTAAAACGAGCGTTGAACCAAAAAGAATGCAATAATTATCTAATCTGTAACAAATTTTCATTACGTACGCAGTTAATTATAATGCATAGTTTTAATTGTAAAAGATTTGTTCGTTCTCACCATAGGGCACTGCACGAGTTATTAATGTTTTCCGGATCTTGCCTCTCGTCAGATCCGGAAAATGGCAAAAATGGAAATTGTTGGGCAATGCACGCGTGTATAGATCCTGGTAGAAAGCAGTATTTGGAGCGGATTTGAAGGGGGCGCCCCATTAATCGTCCCAACGTGCACTATACCAAAAGTTCCATAGTTTACATAATTGTAAACTAAAAATTTGAGAAATGAAGTGTTGGAAATTCCAATTTCTTTCGAAACACCCGTAATACTAAATTAAAGAGTTAAACTACTACTCGCGATGATTATAAGTGAGTGTCTTACTGCGGGCGATTAATAAACATCAAATTTGGGTTACTACTAATTCAACCGTCAAGGTGAATTTCACCTTAAGTATGAAAAAGAAATTCCAATGACGTTTCTTACGCTTACTAGTTACTAAAAAATGCAAAATTTTCGTGCGTTTTTAACACAAAAGTCATTTTTTACCTAACGAATTGTGGAGTTCATTTACTATAAATAAGACTTCGTCCTTCATTGTGGTAGTTGTGAATCACTGAATAAAAACCAAATCTAAATAGCTCATTACCTTCATGATGCGTGCACCGAACATCTATATAAGTTTTTGTTCTGATGCTTTATTTGGGAAACTCACAACTTACAACGGGGATTTTATTGGTAGTTTTCCCACAGCTCCTCGCTTGACAGTTTAAAAACTGGCGTATACTATTATTCAAATTATTTTTTTAATTTAAAATTTAAATTTATTACAAAAGTATTACAACGAATTTAAGTAGTAGACACGAGATATCCGTTGAAGAAAAAAAGCAAAATGATCTCGGTGTAAATCAAATTAAATTTTAAATGTATACATTTTACATTCATTAATATTATAAGCCAATTTTTCCTGTCTCATTGTGTAATCCTGCACGTGGCATACTAATGTTCTTGTTAACGCCTTCTAGTAACGTGCGCCACTGAATAAATCTGTTATTTTAGCTCCACGCTTACAAATTCCCATTCAGTTACTAATTAAAAATTATAAAATTTTCGCTTCCCGGTGGACGCTTACAAAAATAGCTTTTTTTCAACTATCGACGACTTCGACACAGGAACTTAATTACAAACTTGCAAACTTCACACTTGATTGGAAAGACGTTTTCTTGTTAATTGATAAAAATTTATTTTTCTGTTTTTAGTAAAGTGAATGAAAGCAACTGTTGCATTTTCTTTCATAGCCCAATTTGCGAGTAATTTTAAGAATGGATGTTGGCGGAAAAATCGAATGTATGTACAGGAAATCGTTAAAAGTTGAGCTTAATTTAATGAAAGTTTATTTTCGTTTTTAAAATAAATGTACACTGCACACTGTACATAATTGATATTGAGTTTGTAGAATTTTCTTCAGCCGTGGCATTGATGCGGAGGCGTTTTTCAGAGAAAAGTGTTTTTGTGACCTACATATGCTTCTCGCGTTCTAATAGAGAGGAAATCCGGGAAATTCTGATAATCATCCCGTGTAGTAGACTAGTAGGTACTAAATCGAATTCTCCTAATTAAAAACTAAAAGTTTTTCAGGAGTTTATTCATCAACATGCGAGTACATATCACGAAACTGGTGGCTTTTATTGTCAGGACACTTGAAAAAAATGCGAGACTCGGGGAAACATTTCTAGTGGCCCTTTAAAGTCTAAAACAATACTGCGGGCAAACAGGCTCGGATTTACTTTTGAGGGGGACCTTAAGTTGACAATTTTATAGGAGTCCTCGTCAGGGGCAGGGGGCACTCGTACAAGAGCGCTGCAGGCAAAAATGTTCGATTGTCTAATGTGAAACGGCTTAAAATGAAGTTCACAAATTTTAGTAGTGATTGATAGTGTCTCCAAAAAAGATGTTTCACAAAAACAAAGGCGGAAAATTAAAAATTAAATTGCTATTTATGGGTCCCATGAGTGTGACCATTGGATTTTTTCTACTCGTCCTAACTTCTGTCTTTACCTTCCCCTTTCTCTAACATGTTTAGTGGCCAAGCTGAGGCCCTTAATATTTCAAAGCCCGGAGGGCCAAGCAACGCTTCTTCCCCCAAGCTGGTTGCTGAGCTTCGGGCGGTAACGGCAGCTTGATTCTCAATTAAATGTAGGTACGATATAAATGAAGCAACTAAATCGTGCGGCAGCAAAAATAAATTTATAAAGACACCCCAACGGAGTTCACTGGCAAAATAACAGACACTTACAAAATCGAAGTCTCGCCTCCAAAGACATCCTCCCGTGATGCGTGTTGGTAACGTGGGAATGTATGCATATTATGCTCGGGGCGGCGTGTATTCCATCAAATCTCGTGGCCTGCTGGGCACGGAGCCTCTAGAGGTTAGGACAAGAAGAAACAGCCAAGGAAAAACCGCATGTGGATCGCGAGAAAAGGTGGTGATAACAGTGAGCAAACACAACAAAAAAAACACTCACCTCCTGCCGAAGGTGGTTAATTAAACAGTCGATGAACACGTCAATCCCCTAAACGGGCGACCGGGACACCGCTAACCATATAACCAAGTAACGAAGCGAAGAAAAACAAGAGATGGGTACCGTTTAACGGCGAGGGGATATATTAAAAAAACCGAAGAAAACTAGCAAAACTTTAACTATTATTGGCCTGCACCCTACGATACGTCCACATGAATCTACAACTCTCCGCCTTGCAACGACGGGCTCACCGTTATCACCCCCACGTTCCCGCGATCGTAGCGGGGACAATCACATTTCGTTATTTTTCCGGGAAAAATGGCCGCTACAACACGGTCTAATTATAGTTCATGAGTCTCTTCATCTCAATAGACGCGTAGACATGCACTAATATTTAAGGATTTCCTAGACTAGTTCTATACCAGAACCGATGGAATCATTCTGAATATTATATGATAGAGATATTACCAATGGTCGAAGATGCTCTTGGGTCACCTCCATATTGAACAAGAAACTACAATTAGGCAAAATTAAGCACCTCCTTGCTAGTTAGACAAAAGATTTTGAACATGTCGTCAAACAAACCAAATGCGTACCTATATACACATAACACTTCAACCACACCAATTGGTTTTCCACGACCATTTAGAAAAAACCGCATTATTTCATGGGATAACCTTCTCCCGGGGCAAACACTTGGAAATATGGGTGCGTTAATCCGAGATTGTCAGTAGTAGCTTAGTAAGCTCTGTTTGTCTGAAACAACGGAGTGTAATAGCTTTCGCCTGATTTTGTGATCACTTCTCGCCAAAGTACGGTGCTCTATTATGCTCCAGCAGTGAACTTGCTTGTTCTGAGTACTGCTCCAGAGGAGGTCGACTTTACACGTCAGTTTTAAAATTTGTACATCAATAGTTAGTGACAGTGTTGCCATAACCCTTCGCGTCTTGCACAACTTTCTTCTAAAATCTACACGGGCACGCTTGGGGTTTGTTTTAGTTTTTCCCACCTTTCGGAACTTCTAATTTTCTTACCAGGCACACAACTTCTATTTTCGTTTTAATTTTGGACGGTCCTTCTCTGAGAAGCTCTTTTGTTTTAATATGTCGTTGTTTTTAAATTTGAAGAAGTTTTCATCGTCTGCTCTTTGGGTTTTTACCTTCTCTAGATCTCTATCAGATTATTGTAAGAAATTATCGTGCAGTTCCGTTTTACTATAATGGAACACCGCAAAATGAAATCATGTAACCAAATATTTAAAAATTGAGTCAGAGCCAGACGGTCGATAATCTTAAAACGTAGATCAAATATTAGACAATAAATTTATTGGTTAATCCAAGATGATTTAGTATTGTGCAATGTGCAACCACAAGAAAATACACCTTGCATTTTTATGTTACAGGAACGATTGGAATTTGCCGATTCTTCCCATATTGACACTTCTCAGAAAGTAAGTACCCATCAGTACCTATATCTGTTTAACTTTAGGTGTTATTTTTTAAAACTTTTCTTTTGTTCTTTTCTAAAAATTACGGTACCTACGTTATGCCCTTGATTTGCAAAATAGTATTACGAATACAGAAAAGTAAGCTACTCGTATTTTTTACGTATAATCGAGTAGGCGTTATTATGTGTAGTTTCGATTTAGTTTATTAATACAAAAGTAGACATCGACCTGTTTTTAAATGATTTAATATTTTAAATGCAGATGAATGAGTCAGATGCAAGGCAAAGCACCTTGCTACCTTACTTATTGCAATTATTGGACTAAATAAACTGATGCAAGTTACGTATAAAGTAGGAAATCTGTTTATTGTGTATAATGTACATTGTACATGACATATGTTTACCTTTGTATAAGCCCTCAACTATAAATATGTAAATTATATGGAGTATTGGAGTAGCATGTAAGGTGCAAACACGCCTTTCTATTTCATTAGAATAATTTATATCCTCTGTCTCAATCTATGAATGAACTAAAACCGAACTATTATATCGACGCTTTTTAAACTGAGGGGGCACTGGCCCACACTCTAGTTGCATTTCCGGTAAGTTAATTCGAAAAAAGGGCACCTTTTAACTTTTAACAAAAAAAAGTCCAACGTGACACACATTCGGCAACTGAATCACCGCTTCGATCGACCACAAAAATTCATAACCTACCCGCTAGGTAAATTATAAATCAATGGAATTCCGAGATATTTAATTTATTGGTTTCGTAGAAGCTTTTTAGTTTTAAGGTTGAACGACGAATAGGTTGGGGCAGGCTCCCGATCGGAATTCCACAAAAGTTCTTAAACTCGAACTCATCCGTCTTGTTTCTAATGTGCCCAAACTTGACCGCTTTTCCGTTTGGTTCTTCTTTGATGGTATACGTCGCGCACTTTTGTAGGTAGTAGCCGCATACTTACACGATTCATTCATGTCTTTTCTACTTAAAAAAATATATCTACCTATTGCAAGAATTTCCGTAAGAGACTGTGGTTGCATTTACCACTGTTAAAAAGCTTTACGTGTGTGTGTGTGTGTTTTAATATATGAGAACTCTTTGAAAGAATGTGAACATGATAATAAGGATGACTAGTCCCAAATTCTTATCTGTTTGATCTGTGTAAAACATTATTTCCCAAGGTTTCACAAGTTAGTTTACCGGGTGTTATTTATGGGGGTCAGTCTTGTCCGACAAGTTGCTACAAAAATTATATTAAAAAAATAAAATAAAAGGCGTATTTTTGAAATAGATGTCTTTCTTTTTTTGATTATAAAGGTAGCGACAAGAAATATTTTTTTGTATACCTACGAATTATTGCTATTTCTTGTTGCTAGGGAGGTGACAGTTTAACATTTCTTTTGCTCTTCTTTAAATGAACTAAAATTTTATTTTAGGTGGTTACCCTCTATACCTACCTAATTGTAAATAATAAAAAAAGATTTTTCTCTCCCGGTTGAGCTTAAAATTACTATTTAGAATTACAATAATATTGAATTTAGATATCTCGTGTCCTCTTCAATAATCTGAAGTGAGGGGAAGGTGAAAGGAAACCACTCCGAGTCTCCGAGCTCCTAAGAGTTCATTTTTATATTGCCTAACATGAATCAATAGCACGAAATTACTTGAAAATACCTAAAACCATCCATTTAACACTTTCTATTGTTCATCTTCTTCCTTTTTCATCGGCTGGGAATTCCTATCAAACTTCCTGTTGGGTTGGCGTCTTAATTAATTATTGGAAAGAGAAGGGCCAGTTTTTAAATTCTTTAATGGTTACGTTTACTGTTGGTGGTTCCGTTTGTAAGTCTTCGACAACCACAGTTATCCAGTTTTGAACTTTACTGATTTTAGCCATTTACTAATGTACTACCACACAGAGCGTAAATGAAGGCAGTTTCGTATTAGCGCTATAGCGTAGGGTGCTCGAGTTGAACTCGAGCTCATCACTTTCACTAAAATAAAATGATGCAATTTATTAAATTTTTTTAAATATAAATTTCGAAACTACCTCTTATTAGACAGCGAATACATTCTTGAATTCTCGTCGGAACATTTTTCACACTCGCTGCTAGAGAAGCAACGATTTCTCGAATTTCATCAGCTATACAATTATTGCCAGAATATCAGACTGAACATAACTGAAATGATGTCTACAAATCAAGAAGCTTAGGGAATCGCGGGCAAATTACATCATCTCACGATCTGGTCAATCTTATCTTATCATTGATGCTCAATATCACTTCAGTTCACTGTCACGGTACTGTCTGTCTGCAAAAAAAAATAGAGGCTAATCAATTGAAATGGAGCTACTCTGCACCTTATGCTGTGGCCTTCGTACTGCGTAGTGGTTGTTTATGCATCTATACGTAGGTTTTTCATCTCTCTAATATTGGAAATTTTGTTTATTTACACACTCAAACAGGTGAAAATTTCTTTTATCTGACGTAATTAATTTTTTTAGATCAGTTATGCTTTCCAAGTGACTTATGGTCTTATAATTTACAATCGTACATACAGTTGTTTCTCTACTCCTGCTCTCAGGCTTCGCTATATATCAGGGTAAGAGAGTCTCTTATCCTAGAAAGAGTAGGGTTATTAATTGAGAGTATCTCTCACTACAGCTGAAGCCTCATCCTCCTTCTGTATCAATGCTAAGAGCCATCCACACACAATGTTTCTCTTCTAGGTGATTGTAAAGAGCTTTTCTGTTAAGCTCAGATATTAGCTAAGGAAAAAAACAGTCCTCTACACTTCTGAAGCAAAGCCTTTCAAATTATAAAATATTACTCGAATAGATTCTAAATTTGCATAATTGTATTTATCTAAACATCTCACTAACAATAAAAAATAAAATTCCACTCCAACTGTTGCACAACAATACACCAGAAGAAATTAATTCAGGAAAATACCAATCCTTCTGTCTTCTGCTTTATGTTTGTGGAATCTTTTACGCGTACTTAGAGGTAGTACAAATTACACAGAAAACTCAACTGTATTCAGTATTTAAATAATAGCGACTCTGCTCCAAAACACTAAGTTGTCTCATTTATAAAACACACATAACTCCAGTCCTAAATGTGACAAGTAGTTCCAAACTGTACACTGTAGCCAGAATAACAGAAGCAAAATTTTTGCACCATTAGACGTATAATGACGTAAATGGGAATTTGTTTCTTTTTAAAAAATAAATAATTGGTTAAGCAAGTTCCAGATTTAGACGACCGCACGTACCAGCATAAAAAATAAAATGTGCGAAATTATTTCCTATTTTTAACTATTGAAAATTGAGTTAACCAGCTCAAGCAGTCTATGATTCACGGTTCTTTTGGGAGTCGGTAAAAAATTTTCAGGGGGGTTCGGCTTATAGTAAGTACATGATTTGACTACTATTACACATTTTTGTCTTGAATATTCCGATAACTGTGTAGAATTGCAATAATTAATATTCTAGTTCACCACTTCACCCGGTCGGATGAATGTAGATGGGAAAGGGGAACAGCCACAACATTTATCCCAGAGTTTTCTATTTTGGTGAAATTGTAAATGAGCCTAAAATGAATCTTGTGGTAATTTTTCAGAATAATTCCACTGCAAATCAAATCATACCTATCGCGTTGGAAAGTTATCGTGCTATCGAGCATGAAACGCGTGTGAAAAGTATTTCTCAATTATATAAAAGCAACAATCTCTACCTATCACCTAAAAACTGCTTTTCTATTGAAGCCGTTTACACCCCTTTGAAAAGGATAGTTCTGGACCAACTATTTCTGAACCTTTAATCCACAATACTATAACCAAATACCTACAGTTTGGTGTCCATCTTTAGTTATTTTTGAATTTGTCACATTTGGTAAACATTCTAAACTTCACTTTTCGTACTTTCTAGTGAGCTTCACTGTAAACCCTTCTTCGCGCTATATCTTGAAATGGGTTCAACTTATGGAAAAATTCATATAATCAATCTTGAAGCTTATAATGTTTTCTATAACTTTCATAATAACCTTCATCAACGTACGATCTGTAGGAGGCAAGTTATTTGCAAAAAACTTGAAAGAGTTACTCAAGTGAAAAGCCTTTTTCAATTAAATGTTTTAATGATAAAGGCAACAATCTCTAACTACCTATCACCAAGTACCTTGCTATCACCTTAAAAACTGTTTTTCTATTGAAGCCTTTCACACCCCTTTGAAAAGGATAGTTCTGGACGAACTATTTCTGAACCTTTAACCCACAATACTAACCAAATACCTATAGTTTGGTGTCCATCTTTAGTTATTTTTGAATATGTCGCATTTTATAAACATTCTAAACCTCACTGTTCGCACTTTTTAATAAGCTTCACTGTAACACCTTCTCCTTGAAATTGATTAAACTTATGGAAAAATTCATATGACCAATCTTGATGTTAATAATATTTTCTATAACTTTCATAACCTACATCAACGTGCGATCTATAGGAAGAGAGTTATTTGCAAAAAAATAGGAAGGGTCACTTTTAATCAGCTCTCGTTTGCCCCCCCCCCCCCTCCACCCCATTGTCTGGGATTTTTCGTGTTTTATTCTACAGGTTCTAACGAACAACCAAATCAATTTTCAAAGCTCTTGAATTTTTTTCCCTTAAATGCCATCTATTTGTAAAATTTGATTGGACTGGACAAGAGGATAAGTATTTGCAAAAAACCGATTTTTTGACCTTTGACTTTGAATAAAACTTTTAGCAGAAGTAGGATCTATTGGGAACTTTTGAAATTTTACTTATAGTAACGTATTTAAGGTATATGCCAATTTTCAGTTCTATGCGAATTTTTTCGAAATTTAAACTTTCTTTTGTCTATTTTGACTGGACTACATACACATTTTGAGACCGATAGTTCTGCAGAGAGAAAATTAAGTTTTTTCGCCATTAAAAGTAAAGATTCGGAAAACTCTACTCTCTTTCAACACCTTTCCAAAGCTAACCTGACTTCATCGGTCGTGTAAAGAAAATCGAGCGGAAATTAAAAAAACTTGTTGCAACTTTTCCAAATACATATTCTCTGTTGTAGGTACTTTAAGTTCAATTCTGTCAAAGTGTCAAGTTGACATCCACTTTAAATTAATCTTTTTTGCTATTTTGTATAGTTTAATACTTTAAAGACTTGAGAAATTATGAATCAGAAACCAAAAGATGGTAAATGGTAATCAAGTGTCCCACTTCTGGTAAATACAATTTTTCTTATTTCCCTATCCATCATTGGGCGCGTCTGCTGAAACGCTCAGTTTTCACGTTTTTACGTTGAAAAGCTCGTCCGATAATTGATAAAATATTATTTTTTAATTACTATTGAAAATCGTATTTTATAAGACGTAATTAAATTTTTTTAAAACAATCCACAAGACGGATGTAATTACAAAAATGCACTTCTTTTCTTTAGATAATTACAGCAAATGCACGTATGTCATTTAATTGCTCTAGCAAAGCAACAGTTTTTCGTATGTATCCCAAGATGTAAGAAAGACATGGAAAGGTATACATATTATTAATTCGCTTTAAAATAAGCATAATATGATCTCACGTACAAGCTGAAATAACAAAAAAATACCTCCCAGAATCAAATCAGTCAATTAACAGCAATGAAAAAGTAAATTATGATGGAAAATTGTTGGTGCGCTAAAATGAGGTAGACAAAGTAGCGATTGACATTGGCATTGACAACATTCCACGACAAACCACACAAGGAGCATATTTTTATTTTCAAACTATCGATTATGGGTAGATCCGAAAATTCCTTTTTATTAATACGATTTGGTTTTAATAAACAATCGAAATTGCCCCCTAAAACTATGTGGTAACAATCGATTTGTATTAATCATCAACTTATCAGTTCTGAAAATCTGAAAATGTGTAGAGGAAAGCATTATTTAAGGTCAAGAACACAAAGCTTTATAGGTTATCGACTTGTTTTCAGTCGGGGTAGTTCAATATTTTTCCAAGTGGGTAACGTTATTCGCCCCATTGGTGCTTTTCGCGCAAATTTTGAGAGGTGGTCATTTTTTTCGGCTTCCATGCAATAGTCGCAATCAGTCTGAACATTTTTGCAAAACGTAGCGGCGAAACTGTCGAATTTTTCTAGTTTTTTGAAAAAAAAATTAACAAGACTCCCCTTATACATATTTGGAGTTTAACCATTTATATAGTACGATCGTCGATCACAATTTCACAGTCGTAAAATGTTGTTGCTGAAATGTGCGTTCATTTGTTTTTAAAAGGTATGTTTTTCCACCTGAAATGTATTACAATTTTCTATCACGAATGCACTTTTAAGTCTGAACTTTTGAAGTTTTTCTTTTAATAATCGAAGCTTTCTGCTGAAAAAAAACGCGTGTGAAGTGTTTGTTTTTCCGATTATTTCTCATCAGGTACAAAATAATCAAATTTTTGCAATTTTCCACTTATTAATGTGACAGTTTTCTTTAAATTTTTCCAACCAAGTCATTGAGAGTTGGTTGGGAAACTGAAAAAAAACTTGATTTAACCGTAGAAAATGTATGTTTTCCTATGTCAAGGTCGGGTGAGCAATGCAATTAAGGGGTTAAGTTTTAATCTTTCGACGAATCGATTTTGAGTTTGTGGAACGATAACGTGCTTTTAGTCATTATTCCGTGTCTGCGAAAATTGCAAACAAAATTTGACTTTATTTGAAACTCTTTTCATGGTTTATCTGAAGTTTAGAGAACATGGATGTTAACAGATAAATAAATAGCTTCTGGAAGTGTTTACTTCCTTTCTTTATGTGAAACTTCTCTCTTGGAGACACTATCAATTGCTACTAAAATTTTCTGAACTTCATTTTAAGACGTTTGACCTTGAACAATCAAAAAGTTTCGCATGCAGCGCTACTTCGCCTCCGGCGCTCATGATGGGCCTCTTTAACAAAATTTTTCCGAGATTCTGAGTCAGTGACGTCGAGCTCATCCATCCCTGATAACAAGTCGATAGCGACAGGTCATTTGAAAATAAAAAGTGGATCTTATGTACACATAAGTTGACCACCCCTTATCTAAAGCTAAAGTACTTGGATACATTAGATGATTCGATACATTCGACCATCAAACGCTGGGCTCTCTGCGTCAATTGTGTTACAGATAACTATCTGTTCTTCAGTATCGTAATGTCTTCGATTATATACCGGATGTAAACCGAATCAGGAGCGGCCCTTTAATTTTTTTGATTTTTTAGATAAACAATTCTGAAATCATCAGCTACAGCAGAATGTCCCGATATCAACGTCAATTTTTCAAATAGAAAGCCTTGGATATTTTTACCTTTTTGTATTCATAAAGTCATTTGGGCATTATTTTATAAATTTGGAAATGAAATAATACATTGTCACACTTACTTAGTTGTATATTAGTGCCTCTATTGGATACAAACTTTTTTATCCGAACAAATGTATAGCTATAGATGTTAATTTCTACTTCAGCTTAGATTCCCTGCGCTTGCACCCTATTTAGGTGACTAGTGAGCCAGATATAGTCCAGTGCATTTACGAAAATTCTATACGTGTGACCTAAAGGTTTTAGGCACTGTCATTTTTTATTTTTTTATTCAATAGAGGGTTAGTCGGAGACTTTAACTCTGATTTTGTGTATCCGCGAAATTACCCCTTTCGCCACCATCTTGGAAAATGCGTTGTGGCCCATATCTCGCGTTCTATCTATTGCAACTCGATGGTTTTGAGGTCGTTGGACTCGTTAGTATTTTTCCTTCAAATATATTTATGTCACAGTAAGCGCTCCGATGACGAGAAAAAAAGTTATTCGTGTTCAAAGTTGAAAATTGTTTTGAAAATTTTCTTTTCGAGCGGTTTTTTGCGAGTCGTTTTCTTATAGTGCTTCGGAGCTGTTGATGAGTTAAATGATTTTTAAAGAAGACTCAATTATGCGTATTTTTATATAAAAATTAATGCGATTGGTTGATTGGTCGCCCACCAATCCAAGGTCAAAGTTGCGCTGCCCATGTCGCACGTAACTTCGAAAACGTGTAATCGAGCACGGCGCGTCTTGCAGCGCTTGCAGCGCTTGCAGCTTTCTTCTCCTCATCAATATTCGTCAATATTTTATACAATTGAGTGTTTCTTCATATTGTAGGTAATCTGGCCGGTGTTTAAAATCGAATAAACGTAATATATGGGCCACAACGCATTTTCCAAGATGGCAGAGAAAGGGGTAATTTCGCGAATACGCAAAATCAGAGTTAAGGTCTCCGGCCAACCCTCTATCGAATAAAAAAATAAAAAATGACCGTTCCTAAAACTTTTAGGTCGATTTGTAAGTGCGCTGGTCTAATATGTGCAGAATTCTCATTATTATTTGAATTTGTCGTTTACATTCGTCATTCCAAAGCCTTCTTTCGAAGGTTTCTTTTAAAACAAAACTTTTGCACCGAAATTGTATATCGAACTTCGAACTTCGTTCGTTCGAAGTTCTAGCTGTCGTTAAATGGTCCCTGAGGTGTTTTGCTCACCTCTAACGAGCTTCTCGGTGTAATTCCAAAAACTGACTTACCTTTAAGATGATGCTAGGCATAATTGAGTTATAATTAGATTACATTAACAAAACAGGTTAAAATGATAATTATGTGTACGTCAATTCTTTGATCCTAAGTGTTATCTCTTATTCATTGCAGACAGACCAGACAGTCTGTCGCCTGCCTATTTAAATACGATAAGTTCGTGTACTGAATTGTAACATTATATTTATCCAATTACATCCACCCCCTTTTATAATCAATTACGCTAATAATTATTGCAATTTACTGAAAATCGTTTGCGCGTATATTCGCTGCTTTCGTTTTTGGCTTGTTCATTCATAACCTCAATATTATTATTGGACGTCTTCAATTATTAGAAGTAAGTTCATTTAACTGTATGTATATTTGTATATTGTTTAAAATAATAATTGTTGATAAAACAAACCGTGACGTAATAACATGGAGTATATTATTATTATGACACTATTAATATTAGTGATGTTAATTTGCAATAACATACTTTTTGTTTATTGCAATAAATTGATAATTTATACTTATTTATGTGTTTTTGCATAATTTTATTTTATTGGTATACGTACACTTTAATAAATTTCTTAATAGGTAGTAGTACACTTAATAATTATAAAGATAAGGTAAAAACAAACATTATTTAATTTCCGTTTGTACTTGTAAATTTATCAACTAATTTTGTGGCTTTTCGCACTTATATGCTCAATAATGACATTAACATTAAGTCATTTTTAATTGAAAATGAGTTTTGATTGGTAGGGTTTAATCTTATCGACTTATAGGTAATTAATTAGCGAAAATTTTGAGCAGTATCTAGGAAAAAGGCAATAAAGTGATGCAAACCGGTATCCATTCATAAAGTTTCTAATTTAATCATTCAATTGTAACTTTTGTTATGTGGTATAAGTGCAGAAAAATTTTTAAGGGTAGGTAATAGCATAAATCTACATAAATAATTCAGCCCGGTAGTATAGTATGGTTGGTTGGGATCAGGAGCAATAGGGGTTTATTTTGTTTAACGCTTAGGTGCACATCATGGGCCTGCGAGGCCCAGCCACTTACAATTTTAGATTCGGCCCTTTTTTTAAATTTCCTTTTGGTTTAATATTTAAAGTATAATTTTTACCTTACCACACTTTAAACTCGCAAATTTTTTAATTAGTTTTTCGAAGTCCAATGTTTTTACGATTTCCGATTCTATAGATAAAATCGAAAGATCTGCTGTTTTGTCGTCAGACAAAGAATTTTGCAAGTTTTAACACGTTTAAGTGTAGAAAAGGATCTTTCTCCTGTACGGTTTGTTACAGGAAGACATAAATACATTCTAATATAACAATATCCATATATTTGGGAAAGTGCAAAGTAAATCTTTGCTTCGAATAATATTTAGCCACGTTTTCATTTTGGAGTCTGTTAGTCTGTTTCTGTTTCTTCGGTTTCTTTCAGTTCATTTATGAAATATTTAAATTGAACGCACTTGGCTTGCAAAGTTAAAATCTAGATCAGTAAGAATCGATATTTCAATTTTCATTGTGGAAATTTAGAAATTTTACAACTCTACGCTCTACCTACTTGTGTTAGCTACACAGGTACTACTTTTTTTTGCGCTAGTCGATGGTTTATTGAGTTCTTGTTTTTCATAGTCGGGTCGGGGACGTCATCTTGATTTTTTTGCTTGAAAAATGAGTCTAATTTTGGCACTTTCTCCAGTAAAAGTTTAGAGCCTCTAAACTCTAAACTCTAAAGGTTTTATGATAAAGTTATTATAAATGCTAATTTTCAAGTAGTATTAGATACATCTCTTATCTCTTTGTACTCCACTCTAACATAAGAATGTGATGGATAACAAAATTTGCGATTATTTGTGCTCGTTTGAAATTTTTTCCAAATACCTACTTCTTTTAAAAATATATTCGATTTCGTTTAAAAACATTAAACAATCCTTGTTGAGTACAATTTTAAAAACGTTTAAAATCACATTGTTTGCTTTTATATATTTAGCGGATTAAGTATTAATACCTATGGTATTGAGAAGAAGCTATTATAATATGAAATGTCAAGAAGAGCATTTTCTAAGAATTTTGTTCAGTTTTGAAAATTTGAGCATTGAAAAAAAAATTAAAGTTGGTTTTAAAGACATTGCGTTAAAGGATATTATAGTTGACCGTACCTACCTGATTTTAAATTAATATTTAAACAAATTTCTATTAACTAGGGTTGCTAATGTCGTGAGGAGGGTAGGGTTCTTTTATAGGAATTTTTGGTTTAAAAGCTAAAAATGGGTAGGTATTATTTTACTGAGAAATACACAGTTCAGTTGCGCAACTTAGTTCGTCCGACTAAATAACTTCTAATACCCCCTTGTTGAATCGTTTACCCGCACATAGGGAAATAACCCGTTAGAATCGCGTTTTTAAACTAAAAGAGACAAAAATTATAAATGATGAAAGTATTACGTTTCATCTTGCTTTTAGTGAAAGAGAATAAAACTGTTCAAAAGTTGTTGAAATTTCTATAGTAATCAGGATTACTGATTATGTAATTGTTGCTACGATACAACAATACAATAATTAGTGCTTTATCATTTCTAATTTTGAATTTTCATAATTTTTGTCTCTTTCAGGTTTGCTCTAAAATAAGCAGAAAAGGATCAAAAATTATAAAAATGTGATTTTAGTGGTATGTACGGGCAAGCCACTCAACACCCGGTAGATAGATCGATAGCTTTCGAAATTTAGGCAATCAGCCCCGATCTGCAGCTAGAGTCTAGAACAGGGACTGGCAACCTGGTGCCCGAGGGCACCTTGGTGCTCGCCAGACTTTTTGAAAGTGCCTGCCTCTAATCTGGTCAAATAAATGCAAAAACCCTTTTAAGTACACAATGTACATTTTACAGAATTATAGTAACGGCGGTAATGAACAATACATTTTTTTTCCTCTTTTCTACCCGTACCACTAAGGGTTTTATAAAACTACGGACTAGGGTGGGGGTTTTAGAAAAATATTTACAATAAAATAAGGTAGGATACAATGATTAAGACGATTATAACAAAAATCATGAAATGAAGAGTGAAAAAATCTTAGATGTCGGGGAAATTTATAATTTTTTTAATTGCGATCTTGCATTTCGCCGAGTACAGTGAGTAGGTACCTAGATATTTAGTTGTTGTGAACCACCTTCTTTGGAAACACTATCAATCGCTTCTAAAATTTCTGAACTTCATTTTAAGTAGTTTGACCTTGAACAATCGAAAATTTTTCCCTGCGGCGCTATTTTTTCTCACATTTTTTGCCCAACCCCCCTCCCCGCCCCTATAACCGAGGTGCCCGCCGCTATTTCAAAATTCTTAAATGTGCCCGCCAGTACAAATAGGTTGCCGACCCCTGGTCTAGAGGGTAAATTATGCTTCATTTTCTCTATGGGGATCTGCTATGTTCAGTTGTTTAAATTTTAAATGTCGCCAAAAAACTAAAATTGCTAGAAAAAATTTGTATCTGTAGAAAAACTGAAAAATAATCCACCCTGTTGCTCTTTCGCTCGCTCGCACGTTCCAATAACAAAAACCTAATAATGCGGGGTTTTCCAAACGTTATAAAAATAACAATAATAATACACCCATTATACAGGGTGAATTATTTTTCATTTTTTCTATAGATTACAATTTTGAAAGGAAATCCTATTTGCATATAGGGTGCCATTCAAAATTCGACAGGTCGGTGCTTTCTCTCAAAACGCTTATATAGGGTGTCCTATATTCCAGGTCCATATAGCTTATAAGAGCGTGCTATAGAAGTCAATTCGAGTCAAAAAGGCTTAATGAACATATATGTCCGAAAATGCTTCCTATTAGAAGAACTAAAACCATTGAAAGTTGGGGTTACAGAGGGAGAAAATTTTATTTTTGACTTCTCAAAAAAATCCGCTCTTTATAAAAACTCCTGCTTGCTTTGTTTACCGCCTCCTCCTTTTAATTTTTGTTTAATTTCTTCGTTATGTCAGCTAAGTGCGAATTATTAAATAAATTGTCATCTTATCGACATATCCGTCTTAGGAACCTCTGGCACTTGAAAAAATTACAAATTAAAATGACAGGTTTAGTCATTACGATTAAATGTGCACTTTGGAACTGGTACTTACCTCTAAATAATATCTAATAATTATTATTATTAAAAGAAGTATTAGTACGCGATTTTTTATGATTTTGTATATTTTCTTCGCCACAGAACTGTGTGACTCGGCATTTATTTCGACTTTAAAGTAAACATTTCGATTCAGGATTTAAATTTATGCGGATGTGTGAATTGTGAATCATTAATAATTTAACAATTATGTAAAATGACTTCAAAGTGTGAGCAAAGGTAACCGTCTATTATTATTGTTATTATAACTCTTCCCTCACACTTTCTTTAATTAAAACAAACACCAAACACCCTGTAAGTTAGTAGTGAGATCTGTTTGTAATAGTTGGCGGGTTGACGCGTGTCGACGTGTTACACTTTTTGAGTGGTTAAAATTTTGGATTTATTACCTTTTTTGTTTAATAGACGCAAATTGTGAAATTTAGTACCGCAAACTTATTGTTTAAAGGCATTAAACGGTAGTAAGTTCGAATTTGTTGTTTGCAGAAAAACGTAAAACCGCTATTATTGTATTTCCTTTAAAGATAAAGTTCGTTTCATTCATAAAAAGGGAGCAAGTCGTTAGTTATCAGTAATCAGTTTTCAGCTATTTCTGCAGGGTATAGTTATGAATGTTACGGTTCCAACAAACATTTTACGTATAAATTGGAGAGGTGAGGACTTATTTGGAATTTTTTTAAAATTATTATCGGCGAATTTTAATTATCAATAAATTAAAATCTATAATTAGACTTTACACTAGTGTTTTAATAGGTAATTACAACATTTTCGGTTTGAAAAAAACAGGTAATTTAGGGAATTCCCTCTCTCACGAAGCAACAACGTAAGAGTTGTAGTAAAATTTTTATGTCGATGTCGCTGTTTGTTGTCGTAAAATTAGTTTGAATTCGAAGTTCACCTCGTGTGGGTTTGTTGTGTTTTTTCCAATAAACACATCAGGTAAGAAATGGTTTATCGGTAGCTCTTGTCCAGTTAATTTGATATCCAACAACTCGCTTCGCGAGGCGACGTACGCAACAGGTTCTTCCGTTGACCAAAATAAGTTTAACAGTCAAGTAGCGCGATTTTGGTGTTTTTATTTATTTACAGATGTGAATTGTGCAAAAAGTTAAAGTTCACGTTTTTTCGAGTTCGTTCGTAAGTTGCGAAAAAAAAAAGATTGTGTGTGTGTGTGTGCTATTCGATACCGTTATGTTTCGAGTAATTCGGTTATTCGATGTACGTAAAGATGTGTCATGGATTTTGACCGCCCTGGTCGTAATTAGCTCAACGAATACACGGAATCGCTGTGCGAGTGTGTCATCCAGTTGTAGCGGAGCCACACTGCGATCTCGGCGTCGAGTTCCAGGAACACAGACGCGATGACGACACCGGGAGTTTCTCTATACCCGGAAGCGTATACTATCGATACGATATAGCACTTTGGACGGAGAATGTTTAACATCCATTTCTCTCTACATTGACTTTAGTGTTTTACTCTCTTAGTGGCACCTGGGTGGAGGGGGAAATGTGTTTTATCAATGGAGGGAGGAGCTTGATCCGGAGGTCCACCCTAGGCTCTTGTACACACGGATATTATACGGCCAAGTTATATATTCGTCAGTTGAAGTTCTAAACATATACTTCACGTTTCGTTAACAACAGGTGGCATTAATTCATCCTAAGTTAGCATCGTCGTGTGGTAACTTACTGTTACTCGTATAAAATCAGCTAACGCAGATAGATTTGTTTCACAACTCGACTACCGCTTGTGAAGACATACCCAAACATAAATAAATAAAGTGCCATGTTTAGTGACAGTGTGTTGTATACAAACATAGTGGATTATTATACGGTGTGTGGTCACGTCGAAGGGATGCTAGATCGCGATCAAAGGACGGCCAAGTTAAGGTGTTACTCTTACACTAATAGTGCGATGTATACGGTGTTTCAAAGTTTAAATTACCAAATCAAATTATTCGACGACAATCTCAAATGTACTACTAGATCTCACAGACGAAAAAATGTTTTAACCACGCGAAATAGAAAAACTAGCTACTTGTGGAATACGCTAAGAAGTAAGTTATACCTTAAATAATATCCGGTGTATTGATGTTGATATAGGCGGAGCTAACGAATCAACAGGTGGCCAATCGTAATACTCGATACTCGATGCGATTAAACTCAAACTATCTATTACATACCTAAATTATGCTTATTCACCTGTTTTAACATCGACACGCGACACGTGAATTCCTTCACCGTCTCGATTTTTCGCGTTAGTCATTAGTCGAAAAAGACGTGCGTTTACGTAGCGTAACGAAGTCTTTAGTTTAAATATTAATTCGTGCCAACCGCGGGAATAAAGGTAGCTCTCGCAAAAATTAAAAGGTAATTGTGCAATTAGTAGGTGATTCATAAATCACAAAATGATGCATTCATCGGGAAGTTTGTTGAGTCAAATAACTATCGATATTATTAGGAGGTAAACTTTAAGGTTATAAAACTGAACGCGTGCACCTCTTACAAACGAGGCATATAGGTAGTACTTCTTAGTACCACTTTAAACTTAATTTACCGAGATAAAACGTTACAAAATGCACCTGTGCAATTTTTTTCCTAACATTAATTTTACAAAAATGTAGTAAATAGTTTGGAATGAAGAATTAGCAATGATTAAACTACAATTACCGGCTATTATAGCCGTAAACGAATCTGACAGTTCGTTCGAAGCATTTTAAAAATAAATAGATCAAGTTGTAAGGTACACCTGTTAGATTACTTTTTTTCCGACTATTTGTTTTATATACTTAGGTACTTATAGAAGTACTCCAACATACCGAACTATACCCATCAAAATGCGATTTAATGAAAATTTCTCACACATAAACTACTGTTATAGCCTTAGCTTGTTCAACTTGTTTCCAACAGACTAGTGTAGGCAATTTCCTAATTGCTGCCACATCCCATGTCTTTCTGTGTGTTCAAAAAACAATGCCATTATCATCCACCTGATGAAACCCGATGAAAGTGGGTGTTAAAACTCAAACTTCTATAAGGTGCTGCTTTATATTATACAAAAACGTGGGCTTTACATTTCGACAATACTTATCGAATAACTAATTGAAATTTTGTGACTTGCAAAAAAAATTTATATTTTCCAAAATTAAAACGCATCCGATATAATAAACGTATGTCATTAACACTCGAGGACGCGTAGATGTGATTTATCATAATATAAAAATCGGACTCGTAGACTAAACTAATTAATTAAAAAAATATACGAATATCGATTGATTTTTTTCAAAACAAACCGAATAAAAATTTTAAATCCAAGTTTAGCGCTCCTAATAAGCGAGGTCATCACTTTCGTGCCTTTTCCCCCCGAAACATTCTCACGCTCTGGCGCCCTTTCTGATGTTTGTCCAGAAACGTGTATATATTTATATAGCATATACCTATGTAGTTTATATAGCATTTATTTTTTATTTAAATGTCGCCGACAAATATTGTAACATGTCTCTTATGTTTGTTATCTTTTTTTACAGGATTAAAACAAGTCCTAATCGCCAGTATATACCTACTAAGTTTAATAAGTATACCTTGTTCACTTTCTGCGCCTACGAGATCGAGATCGAATATGTCAAATAGATACGAAAGTACGCCCAAATGGTTAGATCCATCCGACTTAAAAAGCAATAATGGCGATGTCAACACGCAAATACCAAGACTGCCAGACGATCATCTCGTAACACAAATTGTACGACAAGCGACCATCGCTTTAGTTAAAGCCGAACAATTCACGGACGAATTTGTAAGTACCATTTTTGAAATATGAAACTGATTTAAATACAAGTAGTCAAGTAGAAGCAATTAACCCACATAATACCTTAATACGTACCGTAGTTCCGCAGTGGGGTTATTATCGACCCCACAGGGTAAAATCATGTTTTTGTACGGGATGTCTCGGAAAAGCGCCCACAAATTTCTAAACTGAGCTCCCAAGGCCAAATTAGAACATTTGCCCCTTTTGAAATTATATCCTCAAATGCACCCCTAAATAGTTACAGGCTCTCAAAGTTCTAATGTTAAAAAAATCACTTTATTCGGATAGTAATTTTTTTACATTTAGCTTCAACTTTGAGAGCCTATAACTTTTTTAAGGTGCATTTGGGGATATAATATAAAGAGCGGCAAATCTTGTCATTTGGTCCTGGGAACTCACTGCAGAAATTTGTAGATGCTTTTCCGGGATTCCCCCTGTAGTAAGGGAATTTAATACGTGTGGTCACTGGTGTGGCGACCCCAACGGTATTTCATGTGACTTTAATTTTTTGAAGAACGATAAAGTCACATTTTTTTAGAATTTTACTAACGACAGTTTTAAAAATATACAGCTTTAAAACGCGCATGGGGTCTCTGAAGACCCCATAGTATTATGAGGGTTGTCTAAAATAAAAAGTCAAATATTATGTACCTATCTGGAAATTTAAAAGAGTTGGAAAAATTACTTTTTCGAGCATCCCTGAAGTAGAAGTTCCGTAAATAGCTATAAATATACAGGGTGTCAATTAATAGAAATTTATTGAGCTATTTTGACTTAGGTTAGCTCTTATTTTAGGGCCACCGTATTAAAATTGCAAATTTGTAAATCGTGACGAGATGGTGCGACGAGAACATGCACTTAAAGCCCTTGTTATCTGAAGCTCGTGAAGTGTATGAGGTCGGTGTCGTAGACGTTTAAATATGTTGCTTTTTTCATTCATAAAAAAGCTTTTGTATTTACTATAGGTACACATACAAGGTACAAGTAATTGTAATCAATTGGTATTCACATAAGGTTTTATATTATGCCGTCCGTTGATGTCTGATTACACACTATCATATTTTTCTTCTTTGTCTAACCATTCCCACGTATATACGTCGTTTCTTTTTCATCGGATATAAATGCCTCGAGTCTTGGTAACATCCGGTAAAATTGTGTCCTGTACAACGATGGTTTTTCCTCGAGCCGTTAAAGGATAAAATAACAATTTAAAATAATGGATGTGAAGTTTAAACAGAATGCACAAATTTAGTTACAGATGCGTCGCGATGTCTGGCGAAAAACTCGCCTACGCCCGTAACTTCTCTTCTATTATAATAGCGTCAAGCTGTCTACTCGAACCAGGTCATTGCATTATTTTCTTTACTTATCGTTTTATGCGCGGGTGTTAAGTTTACTTACTGGTTATAGGTTATATACCCCTCGGTAGTAAGGTACGGTAAAGAATCTCGTCCTCACGTGATTTTTACTTGCATCAGGTGCAAACACAGCTACAATTGTTTTGGAAGAAAACAATTTGCCTCTCGTATCATTTCTATCGTTCCACCACATTCTTCAACACTGTGACATCACTTGCAAGGATGCAAAGTATCTTATTGCCCCACACCAACAACCAGGTGGACGGAACTATAATCTTTTAATTAAAGAAAAAGTGTTGTTGTTGATAATGTTAGTAACGAGTAACGAATCTAATTGGAATTTGCTTAGTTTGAAATTTTTCTTCGGTATCAGAAGTAGAAACTATTTACTGATTGTTTTAATAAGACATGGGAAATCGAGAATTATTGTCAAAGTTATATACCTGGAGGAAATTCGTTGGTTGGAGGCTATCACGCAACCCAAGTCTGATTGAAGCAATTGACCGCATACTAATTATACTCGCTCCTGGCTCGCTCGCTAGTTTTTATGCACTAAAATAAGAATATTTAACTACCTGTTTAAGTAGGTACTACCGGGGCAAGAAAAACGCATTATTTACTGTGTACGGAGGAACACATAGCGCGATTTCTTTTAAATAACCGTGAGAATATGACAAATATGAGCGCTCCGAAAAATTCTCAAATACTAAAACTGCACACGACGTCACTTCTGATTTTTTTTTATTAAATTCTATTCGAAGAAGTCTTTTGCGTGGGACTTTTCAAAGGCACTACTTGTATTTAAACGGGTTCGAAGAACTTTGCTCTAAATTACAATACACTAATTTTACTTTTTTTTCCATTTATTACAGGCACAAGTTAATTTCGGCTTAAATCCACAACAATTACACGAAAATTGGAAAAACAACGATTTTAAAGACTGGCTGCCCACACAGCAACAAATTCCGAAAAGCTTAAACGAAACCGTCGCCGACGAACATTTACAATCGTTAAAGGTAATAATTGGAGAAAATTGTTTAATTTCGTCGTTGCTAATTGGTTTGTTTTTTTTTTGTTTACAGTTGGACACGTCTTTATTGGACGTTTATCAATATCTTCAGATGGTCGCAGTTGGTTTGGAGCAGGTGGTTTGGGATCAGGAGGACGAGAATTCGCAATTTTTGCAACGTTTCAACGAGTCCCAGTACAATTTGTTGTTGGTACTTAGCGAAATCCAAATGGCAATTTACGAAAGAGGCGAATACGACCAAATGAAACCGGACGTCACCAGAGACTGGATGCCGGATTATTTGAGATCCGTATCGGACACGACTAAGAGAAAAATGCGCGACTGGATCATCTACAGGGATTACATGAATGCGCTACAGTACGTCATACAAGTATTTGGGTATTTTAGTACTATACTTTGAATGCGCTTCTGAAGAGAATGGCGTTAAGTGGGCCGTTGAGAAAAGTGTATGTTCCTCGTGTTTTAAAAAAATATATTTTTTTTCTTCTGAAGATGTTGTAATAATGTAGTAGGTGAAGAAATTTTTGCGCAAGGTATATGTTGATGTGTACGCGTAAAGAGTCGTCGAAATACGAATATATCGAGAAGGCTTTGGGCTATATACGGTAACGACGCGCCGTAATACGTTCCCAAGCCTTCGCGATCTTACGATTTTTGATCGCTCCCCGTATTAATTTAGACGTTTCGAATGTTAACAGCTAGAAAATGCTTTTGTATCACAGCAAATTGTACATTTTTTGTTTAGTATTATTTAATTTATTCTGTGTACTATATTTTTTATTATTTAATTTATACATTATTTATAAGCGTCGATTTGTATATAAATTTATTTAATAATTTAATTTAAAAAAATTGATCTGATTATTATATAAAAACGTTTTTTTTATAATTTTAATATGTAATATTTCGATCTGTTGTAAATGAGAGATATCTAGCAGTATTCTTTTAATGTGACATATTAAGCAGGACACTTTAATTTATAATAAATAGCTTAACTTTATTATATTATAGTTAGTTCTGCGTGTCTTTTAACTATACTTCTGTGATAAAGTACGCTATAGTAGTATTATATTATTTTATTGTTAGCATTTTTGTTTTATTTCTTTCATATTTTTCCAAAAAAAACAATACAGTAGAACCTCGATTATCCGGGGCGACTGGGACCATGCTCTGCACGGATAATTGAAAAACACGGATAATAGTAAATGACTTTTAGTTACCACAATAATGTACATGTACATACTACAAAGATCTTATTAGAAAAAATCAGACAATCGAGATGTAACAAGTCCTTAAACATGAATGTGTGTAGGTAAAAGGGCAAGCAGAAATGCTACACCAATTGGCACGGTTATCAATCTAATAGCCATTTCTATACAGCAATTCTGAGAAATTTTATATCTACATAAACACCAAATAGGATATCTTTGTATTTAATAAAATTACAAATCTCTAAAGTAAGCAAAAATTCGAAGAAAAATTCTAAACGATTGTGAAGCATTAATACATATTGTTAAATAATTATTATTATGATATTATGAATACGTAAATTAAAAAAAAAATAGTAATAACAAGTGCACGGATAATCCGCCGCACGGATAATCCGCGCACGGATAATCGAGGTTCTACTGTAACTGCAATAAGTTCCAAACGCAAATACTATCTTCCTGCGGTCAAGTGTGAGGTAGGTACCAGCTGTTCTTGGGCAGGGCAACTCCTTTCTTGTCGACACAATATTTGCGTCACTTCCGACTAAATACTTCGGTAGGCACCTAATACATAACACATAACACACGAGCATTATTTTCCATCTTCAAAAAATCGCCCTATTGGCCAAAAAACGGTAAATTGAGTAAATTTACAGTTTTTTATTCTGTTGGCGAAAACCGCGTCTAATTTTGAAAAATGGTTCCAACATTTCGGATGACATGAATTAAAGGATGTAGATGTGAGAGTGCTGTCATTAACCTAAGTGGGCACGTAGAACTAACTCACTCGAGTTGTACGTGTGCCCTTGAAAATAAAAAGGTGTATCGATTTCGCTTTAAGAAAATTATAGTCGAACTGTTATTTATTTATCTGATGCCGAAATAATTAATTTTTCGACAGTTTCGATTATTGATTTCGGGAATATTAGCGAAACGAATCTCCCTGCTGGTTTTTTCCTCGCAAGTCGTTTAGTTTTCCATAAATCAATAAAAACAATAAAATAAGCTAATTTATTTATTTATTATACAATATTAATTTGTTTCACGTCTATTTTTCTGTAACTGCGTTTTTCCCCCATTAGTGGAAAACTCGGTGATTTACGACATAATAATAAAAACCACCATCGGAAAAACTCCCTATAATAATAAGATATAAGAGTTATTTTTAAATATTTTCAAAATTAATTAGGTATTGTACCTACTGCTCTATTCGATGTTTACTGGTTAGGTCCAAAACATTTGTAGGTTTCCTTTCACCCAATCCGTGTTTATGTAACCTTCTTCTTACGGTTCTTTCACTAACTGCTTGATACGCCCCGTACTACCTCATGTAGTGCCATTACCGGCACTAACTACAGTAGTCGCTTTATTTCTATAGCATCGGTGCGCCTTTCTCATGGTCCAACTCTCCTGATGTATCTTCCAGTTTCCTAATACCATTCTGCAGCTCTTTGAACGCCACATCTTGCGACATCAAGAACTTGAGCCGCCCAGTACTTAAATCGTTATTTCCAATTGTAGGAATGGCTCTGATGGTACTATAGGTTGGATTCGAAACCATATTTATCTTCTACAGACAGTATTAACTCAAAACAGTATAACATACTTATAGTCCTTTTCCGCGCAGCTTCCCGTTGCTAAAATCCCAAAGTCATTTCGGAATGCTACTGTGAAAAATGCGTACCTGGAAGAATTAAAGAAAACATAAAAATTTTGAATAAATGTCTAAGATAGCTTCCTAAGTTTAACCGGCTTACCGTAAGTAAAGTCGTTTCGGAATAACGTGAAACCCACAGTATAGGCTGTTTCTAGATATTCCAAATTGACTTCTTGACTCCGATACTTCATTTGTTCACAATTTCTATTTTCTATATAATTCTTTCAGGTAAAGTCTTAAACAATTATAAAATGTATAAGGGGGCCTTCTAAGTTTCATTTATGGCTCTTTTTCGTACGGATTACAATAGGTAGAGTCAAGAAGTCAATTCGTAGTATCTAAAAAATCCTATAACGAAGTCGGTAAACCAACCCAAAAAACTTTATATTTACATCAAATACTAATGGAACATCATCTTTATCTTTGAGAGAACATTAAAATTAAATTAATTAATAAATAAGGTTTAAAGTTTAAAGCAACACCACTAGCAAGCAGACAGACGATATACGTTTCCAACAGTATATTTAGTCTAAAAGTTGTTATTGGAAGCACATCACGAGTTTCAGATTTTTAATTAATTTGTATTATACACAAATTAATCGCTATACTAAAATATTTACACATAAAAATTGTACCATTTTAATTGAGCAGTTGATACGTTTATTATCGAGAAGTTAAAATTGTGAGTTTGTAGTAGGTACCCTATACGTACCCATACGAATTAATTAGTTAAAACGTAATTTAAATGAGGAATAATGGACTTCTTCCTAAAGTCATGATTCTTCTCTTAAACTAGGTTTAGTGTGAAGTGAAGTGATGTATGGAATATATAAGAAAAAGTACAATAAAACTATTGAGATGGAAGAGAAGAAGGAAGAAGTCTCGAATGCTTTCTTAAAATTGATTTTTACTTAATTTAAGTTTGAGTTTCAATTCTCAAGGGTAAAGTTGGAAGATTTGACACAAACCCAGGTTGGGCCCCTATTCAGGAATCACATAAAGTTCTTGGTATTGAAAATTGATCAAAAAGGCCGCCCCTACTCACGTTACCCCCAAAAAATTCCATTCTTGACAGTATAGCAATTAGTAATTACCGTGCGTTTTCCCCAATCGAGAGAGCGAACAAGGGGGCCCGCGACGGTTTAGGCAAAATTAACTTTTGTTATAAATAAAATTATTGCCCCAATTATTACAAATGGTTTGTTTGTCTATTAAATGGCTCATCGTAATGTATAGGTAATGGCTTTTGTAAATGTATCTAACGAAGCTAGGTACACATGCACACACGCTACAAAGTGCGGATATATCTATAAAACGATGTTTATTGCGGTCTACCTCACTAATGCCAAGGTTATCTGTCATTGCCCGACGGTCATTCCACGAATGGTCCGCTTGTTCCCACGAAAACTAATTCAATTTCGTGAAACTGTCCGATCTTTCAAGTTCTAGGTGCTACTAAGCTATTAAACCAACTTTACCGTATACTAGACCTCTCGTAGACGTTTAACTTTACCGAATTTAAGGTTTTAATTAAAAATAATTACAACATTACAACAGACTAATTAACTTTCGGCAAAAATTTTTTCAAAAACCACCCGCCGTGTTCAAGCGTTTCGCGTTTGAAAATTTTGTGAAAAGCAGGGATTATCTTAATCGGTTTTTGAGTAGATTCGAGTTAAAAACTCTTTGAAGGTTTAAAATGCAACAAACAATGCTTTTTAAACACTTTGACACTTTTATACGTACAAACAAGTTCTAGCTGGTTTTATATACGATTTTAACTGCTCTTAGAGCTAGAGTTGCCAGAGGTAATTAAATTTAACAAGTACGTGTTGAAAAAGTTTAATTTCGAATTAACTACAAATAAATAAACGAATTTCGACATTACGTATATTGCTGTTAATTGCGAGTTGAACAAAATTTTACTACCCGTTATGAATTTTCCCTGTTGTGAAGTAGTAAACGGCGTGGAGACTTCAACGAGCGGTAACGCGAGAAACCTCCTCAACTCGCGACTCGCTATGTTTGTCACTTATTTAATTTTGTTACTTTGTACTTAAAATGTATAGTTGTTTTTTGAGCAAATTTAAAAATTATAACGCCCACTTGTGTTTTTCTTCTTCTCGAAGCAATAATTTTTAAATGCAAAAAAGAGGCATAAAGAAACTAAACAATAAAGTATTAAATATACGAGCTCGTTCCCTGTTGTATGATTATCCTACATTTAACATTTTATAATAATAAAAAACTAAGAGAAATAAAAGCAAAAACACAAAGATTACAAAAACGATATCCAAAACTCAACAAATGTAAAATGCAAATAACTTACAAAGCGAACACAGTCTAAAACCGCAATCCAATTTTTTTTATTGCATGTTAACATCAGAAACTACTCTACAAAAAACTAACATAACTTTTACCTGTCGGTGTGGGACTAAAGGCTTCCGAAGGTAAGAAAAACAGAATGCAATTCTCTACTTTTAATGTCTGAGACTCGCCTCAGATTGTGTTATCAAAAGTGAACATCTTTGAAATGCTTTTTGGGGCAAATTGGTTACACCGTATATATAAAACGAATCTGAGCGGTTTCCTTTTTGACAATTTTCTTTGTAACGAGAAGTCGTCGGGCGTTTTTCTAAAATGCTCTTATTTGGATGCTCGTGAAAAACTCGAGTTTCTCCCTACAAGAACAAGGGAATAGAGCATGTAGATCAGCAAAATAAGGGCACAAAAATTTGTAAAACTTTACATGATGTCTAAAAGACTTTGAACGGAATTTTTAAAAATATTGCTCAATTCTATTCAATCGACATAATCAAATATTGCTGGCTCAGATCAGGTTTCAAACAGAGGTTAATTAGACAACCATCAACACAAATAAGCAAACATGAAGCGTATATCGTATAAATCATATTCATAAATTAATTTATTTTGTGTAAAATGCTCGCTCCGTGCTTGTATAGAAATCCTTATTATGTCGATGAGGAAAATTATTTAGATTTTCCTTTATTTTTCAAGTTACCTACTCCAGTTTTATAATTTTTGCTCAAAAGTGACTGAAGCTAATACAGGTAATTTATTAGTCCGGCGTTACTTTCAATTTTGAACTACAAAAAAACTTTAAAAAAATTCCCAAATGGGCAGTAAACGAATCTAGACTTTAAAGAAAGATAATAAAATATGCAGTAAATTACAAATAACATGATTTACAGTTAACAAGTTAAGCAGACAGTTTGCCTTCATTGGTATTCAAAGTCTAATTGACTTTATAGCATTGAAGATCCCTCAATAGAATGCGAAGTGAGTTTATTTTGTCGGCGCCTTTACAGGAATATTCCAACACATTATGGACGATTTTCTAAGTGATTTATGGCTTTCAAGATTGAATGATCTTTATATTTAAAAGATTATGCAGTGAAAAGAGAGATTATATTTTTCAGTTGTTTGCAACGAACAGGTTTGAAAAGAACATCGTTTGGAAACAAAAGGAACGCATTATTTTACACTTCAAAATATTTGACTCGAACAAAAGGGACGGAAAAATTTTTCTCAAATTGTTACACAAACTTGTCGTAACTTGCTTATAATGGTATAAGGATATACTATTTAGGGTAGTGTTATATGACGTCATGTGTAGGTTAACAAAAATCTACAACCTAATTAATTCAACAACCGGTAGTCGGTAGTCAATTACACATATCGTCCATTTTAAGGATCTGTAAGAATCTGAATTTGATGGCACGATACACCTATTACCTAAGAAGACATTCACACTTTTATTAAACTATAGCAAGAATTTCCGTTCCACTTCTTTAATGAAGGTTGTAACCAATTATAAATCTATTATTAACCTTTTACGATGTACCTAATAGTGTGCTTGAAACTAATTCTTTTTTCTACTAGGTGTAGGTACTATGAAAATGCCAACCAGGTACAATAGTTAATCTTCATCAAATGAATACCTTATAATAAACTTTAAGCTTGAGCGCTTCCGGAAATTCCAATTTGTATAGTATCAGTTTTAGGTATCTTTATTGGTATGACGAATTGTTGAATTTAATGTTTTTTTACTTTGTCATAATGTTACCCGGCTATATTTGTATGTAAACCAAAAGTTAATTCATTAAAGAGAAAAAATTAATTAGGTCATTAAGGACCGTCCGAAATTACGGGGGCTTTTTAATAGTGTGGTAAAAAGAAACCCCCCCAAAAATAGAACATTAAATTATAAAATTTAATTAAAAAATTTTTTTTAAATTTTCTTTTAAATTCAAATTTTGATTTTGGGCCCTCTTTTGACTCGTTTGTTTGCTACTGGCTCGCAAAAATTGTCGAATATTTCAACTTTGAACCTTTGGTAACAAAATAACGCTTTAATATGGCATTGTTTTCCAATAATTACCAAGAAATAACATCAAAATGCGTCGAAAAGACTGATGGGGATTCAATGCTCGGTAAGACAACAAACCCGATCAAGCTTTGAATATTTATTTATTTCTAGCGCTTTTCTTTCTAGTTTTCAATTCTTTTCCTTTATAAAATTGACTCTTTACTTGCGTTTGATTATGTCAAAAGGTCCTATACCTACTACCTTCGGCAAATTTCTCAAAAATGGAGGGTGATTAAAAATGAGCGCGAGATTTAATTTTTAAATATAGCACGTCATTTTTACTCTAAAATTGTAAATACCTATCTATATACTCAATTGAATACGAAGTATACTGGTACATTATGACTGGTAAGCATTTCCTCTTTTAGAGAAGCTGCAGACTACATTTTTGCATATATACCTATACACGTCGAATTTCTTTTTTCAGCTGGCTCGATACCTTGGTTGGTACGGATCTAGGCGAAATGTGTCTTCCATCATCTATAATACCAACCAACCAATCGCAACGGAAGAGATTTGGGGTGTACTTGGCGAAATTGAAAGGCAAATATGCGAAATGTAATCTGCCGGCAGAGTCGTGGCGCCATTTGCGGGGTGTTCTAATCGCCATATTATACATTTATACATATATGACGATTAGTAACAAAAAGTAAAAAATGGGGGGTTCTATACTGGGAAATTAGATTCAATGACCAGGCTCTCTCAACAGACCCCATTGCATCAATTGCACAGCTTCGTGATCGATTGCAGCAAAAGGAAGGCATAAAAAATATATCTAGGTTGGAAATTGGTACCTAGTTTTCTTTCCGGTTTCCTGAGAAAACAGGGCCAGGACAAAGCCATTAAAATTCCAAAAAGCACTTTTTTGTGTTTTACTGCCGTGCGCAACTGCTAAGATCAATACAGGCGGGACCTACAGCTTTAGGCTTTCCGAATTACCAGTCCTAGGCAGTGACACAAAAGAAAACTGAAAGTGGAGCTCCCAGACTAGAATCCGGAAGCTTCACCCGTTTAACCACCACCTGGCCGTTTGCCACTCTGTCTGCGCTCTATAGCAAAGCAGGCTTTAAACACACTTGGAACGCTAATATAGAAAGCCCAAGTCTTGAATTCTTGAAACTGGAAGGAAGGCGCTCCAGTAACACATATTGCCTCGCAGGCAACTCACATATCAAATGCGTCGGTAATATATGCTATTGCGTAACGTACATTACAAACCTATCGCTAGTTTTATTGATGGACTCACCTTCCAAAACGCTTGATTTCTTGTCCCTATAAAAGACGAAATCAGTAGTAAATTATTACTTATTACTTATTACAAATTACAAGGTTTTATGATCTCTTTACAAACCAAAAAATACTCTTGTCTGGAGCATGAAGGTTACAATTTGGAAGTTGTCGAATCTTAACAACTTAGTAATGTCGGTTTAATGAGCTCTTTAAGCCGACCCGGTGTTGTTATGGCAATAAAGTAATAACATTTTACAAAAATCGGTAAACGAAAGGTAAACCAAGCGTGTCGGTGTGTTATAGGCGTTAAGAAAAAGGTAAAGTCCTTGTAAAAAAAGTTGTGAAGTTAAGTAATTATTTTACAAGGGGCAATAATTATCGCGTGAAATTTTAAAAATTTGTATAGAATAAAAGTTTTCGAGTGGCGACTGGATGTCGCATTGGTAGCTGATGGTATGCGAAACTTTTCATCCTAGGGGGTGAAATATTTACTAGTTCTTTTGTTGTCGATTACATGTCGAGCATTTCCTGACAACTCAATTCATCGGATGCATTCATTGAGTGTTGTTTGGTCGAATGTCGGCGGCGCGGTGATGGCGCTCTCCCATTCATATGTAGGACCCACCGCGTACATGGTTCTCTCGCACCTTTTACACCCTACCAATAAAGAACAGGTAGTTGAGTATTATGTGGCACTTTGTACATAAATCTACTTGTCACAAGTGTACCTAATCCGTCGTGAAAAGAAAGCAACTTTTATATGTGTTATAATGGTTTAAGAAGGACCTTTACGTAAATATTTGCCGATCGTTGTAATTTCAATTTGGAACGGCGATTTACAAACTAGTGCTGAATCACTTGGGATAACTGCTAACGAGATGGATCGTTACGTGGCCCCTGCTGGTGATGGGAGGTCTTATTCGGCATGTTTTTAAACAATTCTTAAAGTTGGGAATTTACGAGCTGATGGAGTGGAGTGAATCCGGTAATCATCTCCGACACCTACCGCCGCTTCTGCTGCCGTTGTTGTCTGTGACTAAATAGCCAAGTCGAGTTCATATGCATGCATGAACAGTACTACGATTTATTATTATAAAGCGGTTGTATTCGCGGTCACGTACCAAACATCTAAACTAAGAGCAATATGTACTGTGAATATTGAGAAACAACGGAAAAAATCGTACACGCACAAACGTAATTGCAACTGCATTCTTCTATACGGTTCTACACAGTATGTCGCCATTGATCCAAGTTACATTATTGTTCGAGCTGGATGGCATCCAAAAACTTCTGTTTTAACAACTCGGAGTTAAACTAATTAATATTTTTAAACAATACGACAGGTAACCGACGTTTCGAGATTAAAAACTTGTAGCCGACGATCGGTATCGGATAAAAAGAGTTTTAAATGGTTATGTTGTTTAGAATTATTGGTTTGTGTACTCATTTCAGGTGAGAAGGTTGGAATTTGTGTAGACAGATTACGATAAAACTCGATTTATTTTGTCGAACGTTATGGCCTTGTGGAGGAACAATATATTCGACTCACTTTTCGAGTCTACGTGTCGGGTACGTGCAAACTGTATACGATTAAGTCATCAAAAACGATCAGCGGGGTTTCGTTTTTAAAACGAGGTGAAGAGTCACCTAAAAGAAGCGCGGCGTTTCAAAGGTGCTGGACCACCCGACGGAGGGTTGACAAGGGACGTAGTATAATGAAGTAGTGGTCGCGGTTCCCATCGCAACTCTCAAATTTCCGGTGCAGGTATTGAAGATTTTTATAACGAATACCGTGCTGTTGAGTAGCGACGGTCTGGCGGCGCCATATCACTCTTCACCATCGGAGGTGCTAGTTGTGGAATGTCAGGGATGTGTTAATAATTCACTCACCGCTATATAACACTAAACTAAGGCGGCAAATTTTACAAACAAAACACACCCACAAATCGGCTGGTACGCGAACTAAACGTATGCGACTGAATTTGCACTTTGGTGCGCCGGAAATTGTCGTAGACGTGGGAAAAATTGGTTCTGTTTACGGCATAAAAGGCACCCCACTGTATGATTAACTTCGACATTTATCAAATACAAAAACACACATATGTAAAATATTAAATTTTAGACCACCCAAAATAATTAAATGAAAATAAGAGAAGCAACAAATTGCAGAAAATTATCAGTGCAGAAAACAGAAGCAAAGAAAAAAGTGGAGAATAATAAAAATTCATAACAAAAACTGAGCATAATTAATACCTGCTGATTATAGTATAGCGAATATACGAAAACATTGGTCTATATAAGCGCGTCATTGTCTGTTTATAAAGGAATTTCCCCTTTGTTTTAATTATTAATCGTGTGATTTTTGAACGAGGTGATTGAAAAATCTACTTCTCTATTAACGTTTATCTAAACATTTTAATTGCAGTTATTAAGTGATTTTCCCGATCATTGTTTACTCTCGGAATTTTTAATTGCTGCACCTTGCGTGTTTCCATTAATTTTCTTGACGGCAACACTAATCTGAACGGTGCTGTATAGGTACAGAGTCGTATCTCGTATCAAAAAATTAATTTTGGACATGAATAGATACAGTCCACAAAAATGTGAGCCCCGCTATTCGTAGACGCTTCTCTTCTTCGATTGGATTGCCCATGTACGTCAAATATTGAGCGAGCGAACAAGCCCACACCGTTGTTAGTCCATTTGGAAGTCTTCCGCAAATTCCAATAGATGCTTTTTCTCGATGAGCTTTTACCAGAGACCACCAAACTGGCCTCATTGGATCTGCAACCTTTCAACCCTCTTCAGTTGATTAACTTTTACTAAAAACTTTTTATTTCACTCCTCGTTTGTCGTAACGTCGTGTAATATAAAATAATTCAATTTATTCAATTTGAAGCTCCTATTTTGTATTACCAAACTGTAAAAATGATAATTTGATAGGACATCTCTCGGTAGACTTCTTTAATGATCACGGCCTCCTATATTGCGAGTCGCGTCCTAAGAAAAAGAGAATATTTTCCAGATACACAAGTAAAGCAAGATGACAATCAGTTTCGCTTATTTTATAGCCTAATAGTAAAGGAATTTAACTAAAGTAAAACTGAACGAATACCAGACGCATTTGTCGATAAGAAGACTATTGATTTACATAATACAATCAGATGCATTTCTTATTGAAACTCGTTTCTTTCTTTGCATTCCAAAATCTCAGTTATGCTGATCTATCCTATTTTGCCATTGTTCACTATACACGCGGTCAAGTAGGTAATATATGCTTCTGTTTGATTTAGTATAAGGTTATGCGTGGCGATGCGACGATTGTAAAACCTATGGTTGGGTTTCTTTTCGCCCCGCGAAAAACATTGGAAACAAGCACCGGATGAATTATCGTCGGGTGAGTCGAAATCAGCGTGTCGGCGGTAGAATACTGCACGTTATAGCTTATTGGTCGTTTTCACGCGGTGTAACTTAACAAGTCGATGACATTTATAGATACACACGTCGTCTTCGATGACAATATGAACGTGTATTGTATTTGCTACTAAATTATAAAACTCAGATCGCCCTGTCAGTCGAAACAATCAACCCCAAACGAGTTTACGACGTAACCGTAAATAATATTTAATTTTTTTTGCAACTTATTGACTTTATAATAGGAACGTGATTCATGTTGCAAAGATTATTATATTTTGCAAGACATATTTCTATTCTGACGCGACGAGTTAGACGACCGACGCCGATTTTTGTTTTCCCTATTTGGAGATAACGGCAATGACTCGCGTATAATTCTCAATAAGATATTTGTCCCAACAGCGCACACCTACACCTACGTAACAAACATACTTACCGTGTAGATTCACCAAATCAATTTCTTATTCAAACAAATGATATAATACCATTTATTAGACATACAATTCGTGGGAAAAACACAATTATAGTAAGTATGCGTCTATTTATAACTCTCCATGTGGATGCCTAACCTATAGGTAAGATATTTTTAAACTCAATTATTTTAATTTTTGGTGCCTATTGGAATCGCAGTTTAACCATCGCTTTTTTCTATTTTCTATAACCATCTATCTCCTAGGAGAGGCCATCTCAAAGCAAAGAAATCTCGAGAACTGCTTCTGAAGGAACATAAGAAACACTACGACTCCCCGAGATTCAGATATAAGGTAAGGGACTTTTTATAAAAGACGCAAGCCTAGTAGAGCCCAAAATGGTTCAGCAAAGTTTTAACAGGACCTGCTTAAGAACAGTGGGCTTCCAGAATCTACTGGAAGGTCACTGCTTCCTCAATGAAATCCGTTACAATCTCTGTGACCGAGACCACTCTCATGTAGAGGCTATGGACCTATGAAAAAGAATACTTATCTTTTCAACACATTTTATGCTGATTCCCTGGTTTAGCGGTAGGTACTGACATAGTTTACTCTAGATTCGGCTTATTTAGAACCAGTAGGTTTACAAAAGAGTATGCTTGTAGTCTTAGTTCAGGAGACCTGACTGCGGACGCACGTATAATATAGGTACCCAATAGCTAGGGACCTGTCTAAGGAACGTCCGGAGAGAAGGAACCCCCGTACAGAAAAAACCCATCCATCTATACCTTCTAGGTCAGCTACAAGTTTTATCACTTATTCTCAAACGTCTTTTTCTGCCACCTTGGCCAACTTTTGCAATTAACATTGATATTTCTATATCTTTACTTTTACTAAATAATTAGTCCCTAAGCCTTCTCAGTCCATCCGCCAGTAAATAAGGTAGTGATGTGGTACCTCTCTCTAGAGTATCTATAGATATCTAGCGACTCTACTTTAGTTATAAGTATATTCCTGACACTTTGAAAAATTTTGGGATTCTACAAGCCATCAGCATCTCCTGTGAGCTTCCTTAAAAGTACCAAGGATACTGCAAGGAGTACAAGGAGTCTGCCACGAGTCTGCCTGCAACATAGTCACAGTCAAAAACGATGAGCTCTGTCCCTTGTCTACATACTTATGTTATATAATAATTTCACTGCGCATCAGATTTGTTTCCTATTATTTAGCTTTAGAATTTCCAGTGCTAGTTTTAAGGTATGAGGAGTAAATAAATGAAGATGCATATTAAGCTCTTTTACCACCACTTTTTTCAATAAGTATTTTCCTATTGGAACCCAGAGGTTCAGATATTAGTAAGAGACTCTTTATAAAGGAAGCAAGCCCAGTAAAGCTCAAAATGTTGCCTCGAAGTTTTAACAGAACCTGCTCGAGAACAGTGAGAGCCCTATTGGAAGGCCACTGCCTCCTCAATAAAATCTGGCATACTATATTATTATTATTATTGTCCAACAGCAGTGTGCCAATTACAGGACAACAAAAAAATATAAACTCAAATAGTGAAGGCGATACAAAATACAGCTTATCACTATTAATCACATTAAACCCTAATTAAACAAACAAAATCAATCCAAGGCGCACAACAACTTCGACAAACTACAATTAAAAATATCACAACGCATACAAATTTCGTTATACATATAACACATAACATGGACAGGACAGGCATGACACGAACATGGAGGTTCGTCTTTGCAAAGGGTATGTAAAAAGTGTAAGCATTTCTGGTATCCCTCTTTGGAGTACAAAAATTTTACTTGGCCAACAAATACGGGCAATCTATAGCATTATGAATAAGTTTGTACAACACAGTCAACGCCAATGCCCCACGTCTATCCTCCAGAGATCTCATTCCAAAGGCACCGCACAGCACTTCATCAGAGGTCCCTCGCATGGGATACACCCCATGCTCCCTAAACCATAGATATTTAAGAAATCTTCTCTGGATACCCTCGACTATATGGAGAAGAGATCTGATATTTTCAACAAATTTTATGCTGACTTAGTCAACTCTGGATTATATTTATCTAGAACCAATTGCTTCACTAAAAAACAGGCTTGTAGTCTACGTTGATAAGACCTGACTGGTCTGACAGACCACCCTGCCCAACTGTTGCGATTAACCTTGATCTTTCTATATCTTTACCTTTACTTAATGTAGTCTCTAATAAGCCTTCTTAGTATAGGTCTGCCAGTAAATATGATGGCAGTGCTGGTTGGCCCCTTCCTAGAATATCTAGATATCTAGCAAATCAACATGCTCTCTTTCTGCTCCTTCGACAATATTAATTTATTGAGAGGATCTTTTGTGTCTAGTGCTTGTTTCCAAAAATAGCCTTTAGTTTAGGTATTTTCCTGGCACTTTTAGAAACTTCAGAATTCTACCAGCCATCATCAGCATTTCCTGTGTTCCTCCTTAAAAGTATAGCCAATAAGATACTGAGTTACTGAGACTGCCACGAGTCTGTTTGCACATAGTCACAGGCAAAGACGATGAGTCCAGTTCCTTGTCTTCATACTTATCTCATATGGGCAAATAATTTTTCATACAGCAATGTCCTGTAAATAATTCCACTGCACATCTGATTTTTTCCCATTCAGCTTTAGGGTTTCCCGTGCTAGTTTGAGGAAATGGGGGATAAATGGATGAAGAGGCGTATTAATCTCTTTCACCACCACTTTTACCAATTAGTACCTTCCTACTATAATTCTTTTATACTGTAGGAGTGTCTAGTCAACTAACCATCTTTAACTAATTTCTAAATCGCTATGTTAGTCCTTAATTCGTTACAAAGCACGCGTCGATTATTTTTACAACACTTCTCTTCGAATGGCTGTCTTATAAAGCAAGACTAAAGACGTATCATTAAGGTAACTAAAAGATAATGACTCCGTCGGCGGAAAATTAAAACAAAAAAGGGAGAACGATATAACCCATCCAAGAAATGCTCAGACTCTCGCGGTGCTATTGTTTGTTCCAAGTGCTATGACCCATATTTCAGACAACACCCACGGGCTTTCTACAGCAATAATCCTTTTATTCAATTTATAAATCATTTAAAGCTACCACAACAAAAGTGGCCTTACTTTTGATGATGTGCTGCACAATTTCTTATAATTACTTTGAGATTTTTCGTTATGTGGGAATTAAATAAAAAATACAGTTAAACCAAACTAATTTATGATAAAAGAATAATTATTCTAGAGTAGCCAATTATAGTTATTGACAATTTCTTTATTAATAGTCCCTATCGTGCTTGTGGTTTTAACAACTAACCATTACATTTTGTTTAAATTAATTAACTAGACTATAATAATAGTTGTTGTTCTTTATAGACTATTTAGGTATTTAGGGACCAGGACCGGGCGTAGAATGCACCTAAAAGAGTATTTTTCAGAATAGCCTATTAGATGCTCTACAACTTGGCTTTAGTAGTATGTAAGGTAAGTATTGTCACATTAAGTGATTAGGGGAGTAATACAATCGTTTCCCTAATATCTATGATATCTAAAGAAAAACGCCAATAATTACATCTGATCTGATTTTGAATCCAATTGGCCACTTCTATTACGTTTTTGTAGACGAAGGTGAACTTTTCTTTCATCCCAATTTATCATCGAATAGATAAGGTATAGACACGTAGACAGTATCGTCAAACAAGTCGGTATTATTCTTATTGAAAAGCAACAAGAAAAATGCATTAGTAATTACCAACTGCAATAAATTAATAACTCAAACTCGTCGAACTATTTAGGCGTTTTATATTTTTAATTTTATAATTACAGACCGTTGACGGCTTTTGTGCTCGTTTTGCCAGACAAAAATTCAAATTGAACCTTGAATTTATGCAAATTAAATTTTACATACGGATATCGGAAAAAAATTGAAAAAAATAGTAAAATAGATTCTTACAAGCATAAGGCATATTAACTTATTGTTTTCTAAGTTGAATTTAATCTTTACCAATCAATCAATTTTATTTAGTAATTTAATTAATTAATTATTTCGTTTATTAATATACTTAGGTATACAATTTTTGAATATTTAACAAATGAAGGTCAATTAGATAATATTTCAGATTTATTAAATTATTCATTAAAGGTATTAACATATCTAATACGTCTATATAGTGTCTATATAGTCTAATGACGAAACTGAGAGATTTGAGCAACGCACAAAGTTTATTTGTTGGAAATACTGTTTTGAAGTTTTTACAAGAAATTGCGCATAAAAATGGAAGGTAGCTCTAGGCTCTAGAGCTGCTACGACTCTGCATAATATCTGATTTACATTCAAATAAAGTCTGTATAGAGACGCTTTTTGAAATTCAGCTTCAGTACAACAACAGACAATTCCAGTTTAGAACAAGATAATGAGCATAAAATTTAGTAAAACAAGAATTCTAAAAATTGTTCCTGAGAAAGGGCTGCCATCCTGCAATCAACACAAAATTTAAAAAGTCATAAAATACCTATAGGTATTAATACACCTAAAAAAGTATTAAGTACAAATAGTATTGGAAGAGAGAAAGAATGTGAAGATCTCTTCTTTGATTGAGCGTTAGAAGAGATAGCTGAGTTCGGAATCGGGACACGTAGTCCTACCTTCGCAGATTGTAAACAAACCTTATGCATGTGTTCTGACGCTCTTCTAACTTAGTGGGGAGTTCCAAAGATAAATCAGAATAAGCAATATCGCAATATTTGAGGGATGACTAGTGTTAAGATTAAAGAACGTTTAATATGAGTAAGAAGAGTGTATTGTAGTCGTCGATGAGAGTGAAGTTTAAAAAACACAAGTTTACAATGGGTATGGTATAATGTCATTGTCAACCTCGATACTACTCAGGTTATGCACATCAATTCTATTAACTTGTATAGCGTTTCCAATAATACTGCAGCTAGATTTTTTGGCATTTAGTTTAAGTCCGTAAGATTTAGTCCAGCAGCCATGATCAAGACAGTCAGAAATAGAATTAATAAAGATTGAGAACAGTATTGGCTCAAGAATAGAGCCTTGAGGCACATCAGCATACAATGCACGCGAGGCAGATTCCCCAGATCCCCAGCCCTTGTGGAAACCTTTTGTTGACGCTCACCGAGGTACAAAGTGAACCAAGTAAGAACGGTCTCGTCAAAGTGCAGCGTCTAAAGCGTTACTAAAGTTCAAAAGCATCAGAACAGTCACCATCTGTCCGTCCATACCGTGTCGAATATCGTCAGAAACTTTTAATTCGTTCAATTAGTTCAACACAAAAACAAAACATCAGTTCATACATACGAGGGCTATTCGGAAACTAAGGTCCGAATCGTCGTAGCCAATCGAACGTCGCGTATTCATACCAACTTCCGGCATGCCTTGCTCGTCAGACGACGCCGTTTGCATTGGTATTGTTGCAATGTGCTAAGTACAGTGCTACTTCAAAATGTTTAAAATAATAGATCGGCCCGCCGACTGTGAAATACGGTCAGTAATTCGGTTTTTAACAGCAAAGAACGTTTCAGCAGCGGAAATTTGTAGACAGATAAGCGACGTGTATGACGTCTTCTGACGGCTGAAGTTTTGTTGCTGCATGACAATGCCATTAGCACCCAAAATCTGATCAGATCTTTTGGATGGAAACAGATTGACCACCCACCGTACAGTCCAGACTTGGCGCCGAGTGATTTTCACTTATTCCGCTACCTCAGAGTTTTTCGGCGGCAAGCGTTTCGCCACTGATGACGAGGTTTAAGAAGCAGTTTAAGACTGGTTATCCTCACAGGCGGCAGACGTCTACAACTTAGGCATACAGAAGCTTGTAGAACGTTATGACAAATGTTTAAACAAATATGGAAACTGTAGAAAAATAGAGATACTTGTAAGGAACTTAAAAAATAAAGGTTTTTGAAAAAATCTGTAATGTTTTATGTTTTATAAGTAAACGGACCTTAGTTTCCGAATAGCCCTCGTACATCGACTAATTAGAAATGTTACTGTATACTTCCGTGGGGATATTCTGCCAAAATGAATTGGATTTTTATCCTTGCAGATAAGGATAAGGATAGGCGCAATGGAAGCATTTAAATTTGGCTGTTTTTTGATAAGATGAGATTCTCAAGCACGAAACGCGCATATTTTAATTCACTCATCTAGTGACGAGAATGACAAAATTTTCTCCTATATATACGAGATAACCAACAAAAGTGTAAGCAAAAATCTTCTACGTACAGCCACTGAAATATTTATTTGGCACTAGTAAGTGGTAACTCTCTTCTTTTCATATAATACGTTTTAGCAGAGAATGGCATAGGAATTATCGAAATCATTTCAAAAATTGCGAATTTGTGGGCATAAGTATCCTCCAAACAATCTATACGGGCTAAGTGGCTAATAATTATTTCTTCGACTGTACAAAAGTATGCTAAATGCTAAGAGACCCAACACGGATGGGCAGTGGGCAAGACAGAATGGTGCGAATTTAAATTAAATTAATTCAGAAAATCAATGGTAAGTTTACGAAATTACAAAAAACGGCAAAATAGTTAAAACAAAAGCATTTTTTACCGATATCCTTAACCTTTAACCAACTGCTAAATTTCGTGATCAAATAATTGAAACAGTAAAACAGGCCCTGCGGGATATAAACCTTAATTACTCAAGATTGCACGATGCAGTCAAACTAAGTTAACAAAAATAACTTTAATTTGCTCAAATTTTTTGCCAATTATTAACAGTTTTTTGGCAAAAATTAAGTTTATTGGAATCTCCCCCTTGACTCCTAATTGGTGTGTCTCGAATGATTATTTTCTGTATTTTTGATGGACAGATCGCTAAAAATCCATGTGTGTGGCCTTGTACTTATGGAATTTTAAAGCATTCTTCGTATGCCTTTGGGGAGGCTAACAATTATATACGCGAATGCAATTTAAATTTTTTTTCGCAAACTCCTCCTGCTACTTGCAATCAACCCACTTTCCTGCCCTAATTAATATAATTTCAATTTTTTGTTCAAATTTTTAATTTTATTTTAATTATTATTGCAAGTTTTTAAACAAATTAGTTGTAATTATAAATAAATAGTGTGAATAATTATCGGGTATTGTTAATTGACTGTTATTTAGTTTGTATGTACCTACCTTTTATGTCAACACTTTGAGAAAATCTCGAGGGGGTTCCTATGAAATAAAACAATTTTCTTTCGACATAATTATTTTGTATTTCCTTATACACACTGGTATTAATAAGAAAACATTCTAAATGTGTAATAACGTCATTAAAATACGAACATATCAATTATAATATACCAAGTGACAGCATGGCTAAGTCATATTACCTGTACTTAACTGCACGCAACAATTTATACGCTTACTACGATTCATTTTTTAGGTATTTTTAATAAATTAAAACAATTAAGATGCAAAAATGTTATAAGTTAATTATTAAAATTGTAGTGTAATGATAAATACGGAACTGATTTTAATTATTCATTTTATGCTGAAATTATTTTTAGAACAATAATATTACACCTTTCTCACTTCCTGTGTGTCCAAAAAAATAGTAACTTGGATTTTCCTTTTATTTAAATAATTAGAAATCTAAACATCCTTGTGGTTTTTTTATGAAAATGAAAACAGTCAGTTTGCTGCTAAAACGCTTTTTCAGTACTATATTACCTCGTGAACTAAATATTTTGGAACGAGAAATATCTGTCAACTTCATTTCAAAAACCATACTTTGTGCCGGGATGCAACGGGATGCAACGAACACTTTTTCTAAATCACAAAGTACAAAATTTTTGACTATGTAAGATAAAAGAGTATTGCAAATGAGTAATAAAACCGACCGTCTGCCTGTTAAAAGTGACAACATTTACTTGAGGGTGGCTCATCGAGACTCGAGAAGGATGGATTTGGGGTTTTTAACGGTTTATTGCTTGTAACTCGAAAACTACGCACTTTATGAGACGAATTCAACTATACAAAAATAAAGTACATTAAATTATCTTTAAATTATATTTTTAAAGTTTTTTTACTCAGGTAAACAATTTAAGCGCTAGAGCGCGTTAAATAAAAATAAACTTAGAAGTTGACCAAAAAATTGTTTTATCGCTAATAACTCGAAAACTACCTTTAGAAAAAAATGTTTTTATACAAAAATGAAATAAATTTAATTTGCTAAAAATTATGTGTCTTTTATTTTTTTCGTAAACAAACAGTTGAAGTTGAAGTATCTGACATAGCGTGTCCAAGAGGCAGAATACCGAAATACAAAATTATAAAATTTTTTATTTTGACCGATGCAGGTTGAAAGAAAGTTGCAGATTAATAGTAAAGTAAGAAATTTATCGTAGTTTACTTTTTCATAGATGCACTTTTCAAAAAAAATGTGTGGTTTTGAAGTTATAAGCAAAAAATTGAAAAAAGCGCAAAAATCCACCCTTCCATTTTTAACAGACAGACTGTCAGTCCTTATTTTTGTATCGGACCACTTTTCTCTAAAAGTGCGTAATTTTCGAGTGATGAGCGATAAAACAATTCTTGGTCGATTTTGAAAGTTTTCTAATCTTAACGCGCGCTAGCGTCTAAATCTTTTGTCTGAGGAAAAAACTTAAAAAATATAATTTGTAGAAAATTTAATGTGCTTTGTTTTTGTGTAGATAAACTTTTTTCATAAAGTGCGTAGTTTTAGAGTTATTAGCGATCAAACAATTTTTAGGCCAATTTTGAAAGTGTTCTGATTAACGTCTAAATCTATTATCTTAGGAAAAAACTTAAAAGATATAATTTGTAAAAGATTTTATGTGCTTTATTTTTGTGTAAATAAATTTTTTTCATAAAGTGCGTAGTTTTAGAGTGATGAGCGATCAAACAATTTTTGGCCAATTTTGAAAGTTTTCTGAATTTAACGCACGCTAGGCGTCTAAATCTTTTATCTGAGGAAAAAAACTTAAAAAATATAATTTGTAGAAGATTTAATGTGCTTTATTTTTGTGTAGATAAACTTTTTTCATAAAGTGCGTAGTTTTCGAGTGATGAGCGATCAAACAATTTTTGGCCAATTTTGAAAGTTTTCTGATTTTAACGCACGCTAGGCGTCTAAATCTTTTATCTGAGGAAAAAAACTTAAAAGATATAATTTGTAAAAGATTTTATGTGCTTTATTTTTGTGTAGGTAAACTTTTTTCATAAAGTGCGTAGTTTTCGAGTGATGAGCGATCAAACAATTTTTGGCCAATTTTGAAAGTTTTCTGATTTTAACGCACGCTAGGCGTCTAAATCTTTTATCTGAGAAAAAAAACTTAAAAGATATAATTTGTAGAAGATTTAATGTGCTTTATTTTTGTGTAGATAAACTTTTTTCATAAAGTGCGTAGTTTTCGAGTGATGAGCGATCAAACAATTTTTGGCCAATTTTGAAAGTTTTCTGAATTTAACGCACGCTAGGCGTCTAAATCTTTTATCTGAGGAAAAAAACTTAAAAAATATAATTTGTAGAAGATTTAATGTGCTTTATTTTTGTGTAGATAAACTTTTTTCATAAAGTGCGTAGTTTTCGAGTGATGAGCGATCAAACAATTTTTGGCCAATTTTGAAAGTTTTCTGATTTTAACGCACGCTAGGCGTCTAAATCTTTTATCTGAGGAAAAAAACTTAAAAGATATAATTTGTAAAAGATTTTATGTGCTTTATTTTTGTGTAGGTAAACTTTTTTCATAAAGTGCGTAGTTTTCGAGTGATGAGCGATCAAACAATTTTTGGCCAATTTTGAAAGTTTTCTGATTTTAACGCACGCTAGGCGTCTAAATCTTTTATCTGAGAAAAAAAACTTAAAAGATATAATTTGTAGAAGATTTAATGTGCTTTATTTTTGTGTAGATAAACTTTTTTCATAAAGTGCGTAGTTTTCGAGTGATGAGCGATCAAACAATTTTTGGCCAATTTTGAAAGTTTTCTGATTTTAACGCACGCTAGGCGTCTAAATCTTTTATCTGAGGAAAAAAACTTAAAAGATATAATTTGTAGAAGATTTAATGTGCTTTATTTTTGTGTAGATAAACTTTTTTCATAAAGTGCGTAGTTTTCGAGTGATGAGCGATCAAACAATTTTTGGCCAATTTTGAAAGTTTTCTGATTTTAACGCACGCTAGGCGTCTAAATCTTTTATCTGAGGAAAAAAACTTAAAAGATATAATTTGTAGAAGATTTAATGTGCTTTATTTTTGTGTAGATAAACTTTTTTCATAAAGTGCGTAGTTTTCGAGTGATGAGCGATCAAACAATTTTTGGCCAATTTTGAAAGTTTTCTGATTTTAACGCACGCTAGGCGTCTAAATCTTTTATCTGAGGAAAAAAACTTAAAAGATATAATTTGTAGAAGATTTAATGTGCTTTATTTTTGTGTAGGTAAACTTTTTTCATAACGTGCGTAGTTTTCGAGTGATGAGCGATCAAACAATTTTTGGCTAATTTTGAAAGCTTTTTAATTTTAACGCACACTCGTCTAAATATTTTATCTGAGGAAAAAACTTAAAAGATATAATTTGTAAATGATTTTATGTGCTTTATTTTTGTGGAGATAAACTTTTTTCATAAAGTGCGTAGTTTTCGGGTGATAACCGATAAACAGTTTTTTGTCTGATTTTGGAAGTTTATTTAACTTTAACGCGCGCTAGCGCCTAAATTGCTCACCTAAAAAAAAACGCATAAAATATAATTTGTAGGAAATTAAACGTGCTTTATTTTTATATAGAACAACTTCTCTCATAAAGTGCGTAGTTTCCGAGTTATACGCGAAAAATCCAACTTTTTGACGTTGACTAAAAGAGCAGTCACGATGCGTGCGTTACTATCAGAAGGAATAAATGCCATTTGGCCAGGCTGGCTAAAGTAGTTAACTAGAAACATTATTTTATATCGCGACTTTTTGGCTTCTGAAAACACTCCTTTCTAGATATCCAATTAGACTGCAAGTGCGAAAAAATGAGAACCTTTTATTATCAGTGTTTTATCAGCCGGCACTTACAACTACTTAAGTTTATCAAAACACAAACGGATATTACTTCGAGTAATTGATCAATTACACAATTCATCTGTTTTTTTAAATCATTCAAGTATTGCGATAAAATAAGTTTTTGAAAATTTACAATTTGAGACTCACTGACCCATTTTTAATAAGTGTCTCTAGTAACGCGTCTCATTTTATACGTAAAACCTGCATTGAATTAATCTTTTTAGCTATAAATTTTTATATAAACACGATATTACACTTAGGTACTAACGAACTCATCACTAGTTTATTTTGCCAATTATTAAATTTATGTCAATTAAAAAGAAATCAAATTCAAAAAACGATGACTTTTGTTTATAATTACAAAATTACTTAGCACAACACACGATTTGTAATGAAACCGCCGAAGTGTTAAATGAATCGACATATGTCCGGAAAGAGATAAATAAATCTATTAGAAAAACCACATCTTAATAATATAATTTGAGGAACAGAAAAATTATTAATTATAATTTAATTAAAATTATGTAATTATGATTAACTAAATGGAAATCAATTAAGAAAATTTCTAAGGGGGTAATTTTAAAATTATTTTCCTCGTGCGAGATAAACTTTTTTCCCAATCTTGTAAAATCTGGACTTATAAAAATATTTGTAGTAAATATGCCACGATGCACTTAAGATTAAATTTTGTACTTCACAACAAGCCGTACTACTTGAAGATTTTGCATGTTTCTACATGTTGCAGCGATTGATATACTCATTATCAAGCCTCGATTTATTTTGTGCCAAAAACAACACCGTTATCTATCGCCCCTAGACAGAGAGCTATCGCTCTCTACCTAAAATATAATATTTCGTCAAAAACACGGCTTGATCGATATATTATTAATTATTATTATTTATCTTCAGATTTGTGTGGAGGCGCGCGGTGCTCGGCGCCACTCAAACTTATATAAATAGTGATATTGAAAAAATAAAGTAAAAATATTAATCAAACACTGTTATCAAATTGGTATTTATGACAGCAATTGCAATTTCCTCTTACAAGTAAGTCTAAAATTAAAATTATGAATCATTATTTAAATTTTAGTTAAATTTGGTCGAAATTTGTTTAAAAATACAAACCAAAATATTTGCAAGACACTCATGACGATATTTTTATTAGGTCGTGCGTATAACTGCATCATAGTAAGTAACTAGATCGGGAAAACTTCTTTCTCTTAAGTCAAAGACAAAAATTTTCCATTCGTTATCGTGCCTTTTTTAAAAATATTGTTTATCGGTAACAGAATCAGATGTTGTAATAAGGAAGTTCGAAAGTGCAATTCATTTTGAAATCCGTTTGAATGTGTCACAGGCCGGTTGAGTCTCGGCTAGCTCCTGGTAGATATTGAAATGTATTTAAAACCTTCATCTGCAGTTTTAATTAGCGTTTTGGAATAAGAATCAGTCTGAATAAGTTAGTGTACAACTTTAAATCTCCCAATAATTGTTTTTTTTTAATATACAAAAGGACAAATTGGAAAAATGGTTACATAGTTTCTCTAAAAACTGGGAAAATAATTAGGAAAAAATAGCGAAGGTGAGCGAACAAGAGAGATTTTGTCAAGGGTAGTCCCCTAACCTCACTTAACCTAACCTAACTTCTTTTTGATTGTTTAATGTATGGAACTAGAAAATAAGTGTAATGGTTATAAGCTAATTCTGGTGGTATCTATCAAAGTGAAGCATCAGTAACGTAAGGGGAGTGTTGCTGAGAAGTGTGCGCGACCAAGTACGCTAGGGTGCTCTCTCACTCTTCCTTACTACAAAATTATCGGACCTTCTTTACGCAACTGACGGCTTGTTCTGCGCTAAAAGCTTCATTTTCTTCGCCGACTCAACCCTTGCACTAATTTTCCAGTTCTATGGTTTAATGAATGTGGAAATCTTCAGAGAGCCACCGTTACTATTCGTGACGGTAGTGTGAGGTTAGAGAAGTGTTATTCGACTCACTAAAACCACACCACAACTCCTCAACTCTCACTTTCTGTGGAAGATGTTTGTCTACAACTGACTCGGGAATCCGCTTTCGCATTACTTCCGTTGTCGGTTGATCGACTTCTCGAGACGGGCTAGTCTCAAGCAGGGTATCTAGAGGTTGTTGGTAGTTGCTGCTCTCGTTCCAGTCGCTCTTTTTCTCCCATTGTTCCGTGGGCTAGCTCTGTTATTGTTGCCCAACCTTCCTCGTCTCAAAGCATGGTGTTTACGACTCTTAACGATGCCATGATCCGCCTTTGTACTCAGAAGAGACAATGGAACAGTGTGTGCTCCGTGGTATTGTCATCGTCGCAGTGTCCGGACGTGGGCGAGATCAGTTTCCATATACGATGCTTGATTAGTACTACTAGTAGTGGCCTGTTCGGAGCTGCGACTGGTGGCCGAAGTTTGTCGTTCCCCGTGTTTTTTCTAAACCCGTGATTCAAGGTTAAGGGTAAGGATGAGAATTCGCGTACACTGACATTTCTTTCGGTTTGTACAGCGATGCTGTAATTTCTCCATGGTATCGACGCTGGTTGTGGGATGCTCACTGCTCATTGATACACTTTTCATGGCGAGCAGGTCAATGGGCGGTAGTGATGCCACTAATAGCGCCGCGCTAACAAGACTGTGCTGTATGCTCATGTTATCCGTAGTGCCACCTTCCGTTGAACTCCAACCATCATTGTCCTGTTTTAACCTAACCTAACCTAATCTAGCCTAACCTAAATTAACCGGTATGCCAGTGGTGTAAGCAAAAATCCCTCTCTCCTTCAGATTACTTTGTAGGACTTCCTAGAGATATTCCGTGTGTTTCACCTATTCCGGTACACACTGTATATTTCTGCCATTCTAGAAATTTTTGCGGAAAAGTTTTTAGGGTGTTTCTTTTCTAATAAGTAATAACAAGAGCACACAGAACAGAAGCGAAATTACTTAAGTTCTTGTCCGAAAATTTGAACTGTTGAACAACGAATTTCAGATTTTTTTGCGTACTATTTCTTCCCTCTACAATTAAGTCCGGTTACCTACTTTTTAAAATTGGGCCACCAATACCCAATAAGAGAATTTAAATATTGATTAAGGATATGCTTACTCATCGTCAAGTGAATTAAATCGGAATTTTAAATTTTTGCTCTACCTAATGTAATTTGCAAATTATGCTAATGAAAGGTTTCGTTTGCTTTTTACAATTGGATTTAAGGAGGCTGGGAAATAATTATGCGATTAAGTAAGTCGTTTTTGTTTCGTTATTGATTTTGAAGATAATTTCTCGGTCATGATCATATTGACAAAAAAGTTTCGGTGTCGTCTTAATGTTACATTCCCGCATTGACGATCGCGTAACAACCTACCTGTAGTTTAACGAACAAAAAATTTTTGTCGTATAAAATTAACTTCTCATTTTATATTTGAGAGTTTATTATGAGTAGAAGTTTATGTAGGTGCACATTTTTGTAGCCGTGGTGGACCAGTGATCTTCGCTGCAAGACAAATCTACATATTTACATGATGTGAGGTGTTGATGAGATTTGTATCTCAAACTTTTCGTAGATCGTCAGCAGTGGCGGTCCATCAAATTTAAAATTTAGGAGACTAAAGAAAACCCGCCGAGCGGAGGGAGGCAAAAAGCGCGCCGCAGGCAAAAGATGGCCTATTTTAGTTTTTGTGAAAATAGTCAAAGTTGGTTTCTGTTTTTCATTTTTCTTCTGTTTTTGGCTAGGGAGACTGAGCTTTCCTAGCAACCTTTAAAAAGCCGCCCTAACAATTTCAAAATTTAAGAAGCTAAAGAAGACCCGCCGAGCGGAGCGAGGCAAAGAGCGATCTGCAGGAAGTTGTTTTTCTGTTTTGTCTTCTATTTTTAGTTAGGGAAGCTAAGCTAGCCTTCTCTGAAAAGCCGACGAAAATGAATTTCAATATTGAAGAGGCTAAAGAAGACCCGCCGAGCGGAGCGAGGCAAAGACTACGCCTCAGGCAATAGGGGGGCCTATTGGCCTAATTTAATTTTTGTGAAACTAGTCAAAGTTTGTTTTTAATTTCACACAACACTGCTCACTGTAAATGTTCTGTTTTCTCTTTTTCTTCTGTTTTTGGTTAGAGAAGCCTAGGCTAGGTTAGAGTCTTCCTAGGCTCTTCTGAAAAGCCGCCACTGTATAATTATTAAAAGAAATTAAAATCATCCGCCGAACGGGGCGAGAAAAAAAGCGCGCCGCAGGCAATAGGGGCCTATATGCCTAATGTAGTGGTCTAATTTAGTTTTTGTGAAACTAGTCAAAGTTTGTTTTTAATTTCACACAACACTACTCACTGTATATGTTCTGTTTTCTCTTTTTCTTCTGTTTTTGGTTAGAGAAGCAGAGCCTCCCTAGCCTCTTTTGAAAAGCCGCCACTGTATAATTATTGAAGGAAGTTAAAATCATCCGCCGAGCGGAGCGAGGAAAAGAGCGCGCCGCAGGCAATAGGGGCCTATAGGCCTAATGTAGTGGTCTAATTTAGATTTTGTGAAACTAGTCAAAGTTTGTTTTTAATTTCACACAACACTGCCCACTGTAAATGTTCTGTTTTCTCTTTTTCTTCTGTTTTTGGTTAGGGAGGCGGAGCCTCCGTAGTCTCTTCTGAAAAGCATCCACTGATTGTCAGGCATGTTTCATCCTGGTTCCTTGGAGATTACCCTTTCACTAAAACATACGGGGCCCTTTGAACGTCCCGGTCGTATAGAGGATGAAGGAACAAAGGGAAAGCTTAAAATGGAGATCGGAACGGAAATATTATCGAAAGCGCAATGGTAAAAATACAGCCGAGTTGTAGAAGCCATGGCTAAATCTGATTCACTTTTTGAAGAATTTTAAACGTCAAATTTTGATTGTTTTTGTTGAAATGGCCAACTCACGTGCGAAAATTGAAGATTATCTAGCATCGTAAACGCTTGGACGATGGACCCCTTTCGTTCCTACGTATAAGGATAATTTTAGAGAAGGTAAAAGACTCGAGCATCACACTATAAAAATATATAAAAAATAAAAAAATTTATTTAAAAGACAATTAAAAATACATTAAACATAACAAAGAAAAAACACTTCAAAATCAATTATAAAATTATAAATCAAGTTGGGTCGTTGGGTCGAAACGAAGCCAAATGTGAACCAACCTGTATAAACATCAATTTAGTATTAGGTATAGGTATATAATATTTTGATAAGTTTTACTTATTCACGCATTTAATGCTAATTATATTGTAGCAAAAAATTTGTATACTTAACATAATTACGTGGTATTATAAAAAAAACTTATAAATATGTTAATATTATGTGAGGTCAAGAAGCCCACCCATATACTATAAGTTCGGGGGGACTTGTTGAATTTATAAATTAAGCCACAAAATCGATTTGAATTCTATTGTGCCAATAATGGCCACAGTTACCGTCTTTCGAACGTCGTCAAATTTTTATAAATCGAACAAAGACACGCCCCCGTCAGTTGAAAATAAATAAATAATAATCTTTTTTATCAATTTGCAGGTGATATTGTGCAATAAATAAATAAATTGGCACATTAAAGTGTGCGAGTCCTTGAACTATCTCAACTGAAAAGCGTATAATTTAACCTACTATGAGAAATGGTCTGTGTGTGTATTTATGAATGGAAGAGTCGAGTCTTCTCAAACGTGGAGTTCACTCACATAGAAAAGGTAAAAATGTTAAAAGTGTAATAATAGTGAGCGCAAACTGTAATTACATTTTTGTTATTTGTAAAAAAGTTTGTTTTAGATATATTTCTACTTGGTGAATGAAATGAATCATGAGTAAGTATCATTATCTACGAGATTCTGTTGAGGTAACTAACTTACCGATGACCGTGTAGATAAGAGCGATATTGATAATGATAAGGTAATGCTCGTTTAAAAATGAAAAAAGTGCAATTTGCATGTGTATGGATATAAAACGAGAAAAAATGGTACAAAAATTCGATTTAAAACATTAATATGCTTTTAAGTTAAATGCAAAAAGAATTATAATTGGTAAATGATTAATGTTAAAACATTAAAAATGTAACTTTTTAATAGGTTGCTTGACCGGATAAAATTTATTCAATTGAAAAGAAAAATAAAATGACACTGAATAATGAAGTGAAATGGGATGGAGGGCGTCGACGTGGGTGAACATTCCAGATGTGTTGGCCGATTAACATGTTGACAGTGTAGAATGTATGAGGACGAAGACTGTTGCACCCCCGAGAGATGGCCGATACTGAAGACCACCGTCCAGTCCGCTAATGAGCCCGCCTTGTCACAGGCTGCGTGTCTCAACCTACTATTTACCTGCTTCATTAACCAACGCTAATATGACATGACTGTCTTCTTTCGTATACATATGTAGCGCCCAATTACACACTCGCGACGATTATTTCTGTTTGCTTTATCACGCAACTACTTGGATACCTAATAATTATCCACCACCAAAGTGCAGAGAAACGCTTTCGACACCGCAGAGTATCATTTTCGTACGTAAAAAATGTACGCCGTACTCGAGGTAAACGTACCGTGTATCACATAATAACCACCAACAGTCAGACTTAAATTGTTTAATTATACCTACGGCAGCAACTATGTGAATTAAATATTTACTTACTTTTTTGTACATAACACGAATTGTTGCAACTATAAAATAATAACCGACTAACCAGGTCGCATAAAATCGTACTCATCAATTTTCTTGCAGATCACTCTCCTGCATGTTTTCGAGGGTAAAGACCCCTCTGTTTGATGAACCCAACTTTACTAAACAACCAAAACCAAAGTTTAAAAAATTTTTGAATACTTTTTCCAAAAATTATATTAATTAGTGTGTCGCGATTACAAATAATTTTTATGTAATAATAAAGGGCGAGTGCACTCACAGCAAACGCCCAATCGCGCGATTGTCTTTATTGGAATGAGGCAACTTAAATTTCCAACCGTTTGTTTAACAATGCCTACCTACTATTTGTCTTGTTTGTCTATAGTATTCTACTCTCTAAAGCAGTAGCGTGGATATTTTATAAAACCTGAAGGTAAAATTGAAAAACGCGAACTCAAAAAGAAAAAAGGATGGGAGGAAAGCCTGGAAACTTTTTATGGAAAGCTGGCCTCAAGATTATGGATATACTAGAACCAGGACTCAGATACGAAGAAGATGGGACCACTGATAAAATATTCACATCCACAATACAAGCAGTGGGGGAGTCCGTATGCTTGATGGAGTCTTGAAACACGTCATGAAGGAGAGACAACTTAATGCTTAAAAGGGAAGGTGTGATAAACACCAATTTACAGTTTTTCCATGGCACTCGGGCGAAATTAGCTTTTTGAAGTAAAATATTAAGCCTCTTAGAGAAGTAGAAGCTCTTAACCCACTCCTAGCTACGTCTCTGTCCATAACGAATTTAAATACGCGCATGTGTTTACTTTAATACAACAAATTTGAATATAAATAACGAATACGTGATTGTCGTTATGAATGATGGCAGTCTAGACTTGCAAACTGTTTAAAAACCGCAAAAACATTATTATTAGTGCTCATCTATTAAACTAAACAAAAATGACCGTAATTAATAAGAACAAAATAATTTAATTGAAGAGTAAGACGGTTTTAATTTTAATTTTAATTTTAAGAGTAGGTAGTGCACGTTCAGGTATGAGGAAGACGTTTAAGTTTTCAGATTTTAATTGAGCGCTCAAAAATCAATTAATTATAATGTGTTTCAAATTTTGAACATAATGGAATTATTGCAATAAAATTAATAGAAGCAGTTAAGATGGGCATTTTTTGTTTTAGGCGAAGCACGAAGAAAATTTCGGTATTTGCGGCGAAGAACTGTCTAAAATTTAAAGAATTAAATGGATGGATGCAAACGGCTTGGAAAAATAGCACCAATTTGCTAACATAGTCTAATGAGTAATGAGTAATGATACATTTGTAATAATAGTCCATTACACATTTTACGTGAAATTACCAAAGAATTCCTAAAAAAAAGATCTAATTTTATCAATTTTTATTAATTAACAACAATAATATACTTACTCCAAAATAGTCTGTAATAGGTAATATGTGGGTATGTGAGATGTGACTAATAAAGTAATTATTTGTTGACAAACTCGATTGTTTTGGGACTTCAATTATAATCAGTTAAAATAGCAGTTATAGATTTGATGTAATTAGATTGTATAGGCATATCAAAAATTTCAGTAGGACATCAATTGAAATAAATGATGAATTCCCATACAATACATAATTAATTATCATTGCGTAATTTTAAAAAATTCATTTTTAGTAAGAGTGGTTTTTGAGCTAATGGGGGCTTTGGTCAAAAGGTGCTTTGTGAGATCTCACATCTCAATCTCACAAAGTACCTCTCCTACCACGAAACCACGGTCAATTTAGTTCAAAAACCGCTCGTACTAATGACGCCGGCCGTGGTCAAAGCCTAAGGACTAAAAAATGCATTTGGATTTGACACTACCAGTCGGTTAAAAAGGGCAGCAAAAAAACCATTAGGCCAGAACTAGGGGTAAACTCCTGGGCAGGAACATTCTAAAGTCCTATTGGAGAAACCTTTTGACAAAAAAACCCGTTCTGCACTCAGAATGAGCATAATATGTGAATTACGACTGGCAACGTATAGTAAAGGATGTGCAGAGGACGAGGAAACTCCAATTCATCTTCCGCTACACTGGCTTTTATAAGTACTCATTATAGCATTATATCAGAAAGGAGAAGATGCTCTAAAGAGAACTGCCGAAATTATCATTAGAGAAAATTCTGGACATAGAGCATAGAGCATAGAACTCACATAAAGGAAGACATCCGGGACGCACAATAGATCCGAGAGGTCGCGATGCAAGAAACCACTGGAGGCCAGCCTCAGAACATCAATAATAATAATACTCATTTGTAGAAGTCTAGTGATGAATATCCTAAAAGTCCCGATGAATCAGAGGTAAGCTTTAGCGGCAGTGACCGAAGAGACGTCACTTTTTTTCGATTTTTCGTTAATATCTCGAAAACTATGGGTTGGAACTGAAACGTATTTTTAAACAAAATTAAAGCTGATGAAATTTGCTACAAAATTGAATTTATTAATTTTTTTGTATTTCCAAATCTTATCGACTTATAGCGCCTTAAAAATTAGTGTTATTTATGCCAAAACCACCAGTGCAACTGACGTTGGATTAAAAGTCTCGAACACGTGGTTATGGCGTTAGAAAATCAGATGCAAGTGACTGAAGGAGCTACAGAAATCGTGTATCACAGGATATCCACGAAACCACGGTCAATTTAGTTCAAAAACCGTTCGTACTAGTGACGCCGGCCGTGGTCAAAGCCTATGGGCTTAAAAAATGCATTTGGATTTGACACTACCAGTCGGTTAAAAAGGGCAGCAAAAAAACCAGAACCAGGGGTAAACTCCTGGGTAGGAACATTCTAAAGTCCTATTGGAGAAACCTTCTGACAAAAGAACCCGTTCTGTACTCAGAATGAGCATAATATGTGAATTACGACTGGCAACGTATAGCAGAGGATGTGCAGAGGAAGAGGAAACTCCAATTATTCATCTTCTGCTACACTGGCTTTTATAAGTAGTCATTATAGCATTATACATCAGAAAGGAGAAGATGCTCTACTCTAAAGAGAACTGCCCAAATTATCATTAGAGAAAATTCTGAACTTTATCAAAAGCCCAGAACTCACATAAGGGAAGACATCTGAGACGCACAATAGATCCGAGAGGTCGCGATGCAAGAAACCGTTGGAGGCTAGCCTAAGAACATCAATAATAATACTCATCATTTGTAGATGTCTAGTGATGAATATCCTAAAAGTCCTGATGAATCAGAGGTAAGCTTTAGCGGCAGTGACCGAAGAGACGTCACTTTTTTCGATTTTTCGTTAATATCTCGAAAACTATGCGTTGGAACTGAAACGTAATTCTAAACAAAATTAAAGCTGATGAAATTTGCCACAAAATTGAATTTATAAATTTTTTTGTATTTCAAAATTTTATCGACTTATAGCGCCATAAAAATTAGTGTTATTTATGCCAAAACCACCAGTGCAACTGACGTTGGATTAAAAGTCTCGAACACGTGGCATGTCATTAGAAAATCAGATGAAAATGACTGAAGGAGCTACAGAAATCGTGCGACAGGATATCCCGAACAATTTTTACGATAGGTACATCCACCTACTCTCCAGCTCCAGGCAATCATTCTTCCAAGAAGCGACTGCTTGTGTACCCACAACTCTTTCCGTTTTTCTGGACACTTTAATTATGAAAAAAGCAAATTTTGAAAACAGAAAGAGGAAATTCGTTGGAATTTCTGCCATGCGATCAGGGCCGTTCATATCCTCCATAATGAACTTCGTTCATAACTGTTTGAAGAATTTTGAAGGAAATGTATTGATACTTCGTAAACTCTTACTATTTATAGTATACTAGCGGTAATGCGGTGTTCGAAAAAACATCAATCTTCAACGCCCTATAACTCGGTAAGCTTTGGAAATACAAAACACATGCATAAGTTCACTTTTATAGAAAATTTTATCAGCTTTAATTTTTATTAACATCACGTTTTAGCTCCATCTGATGGTTTTCGAGATATTAACGAAAAACCGAAAAAGTGACACGTCTTCAGTCACTACTCCGATTCATTAGGACTTTTAGAATATTTCTCACCTTTCAGGGGTTCCTCTACCTCTATAGAAACCAACAGATGAGTCTGAGCGATGACTAAAGTGTCTCCGAAGACGGTCAGTAGCGCGAAGAAATTTGCTGAAAGATTCAAGTGTTAACCCGGATAACCGACTCGTAAAACGTCAAACCGTATGCGTTACGCAGCCGAACGCTCTATGACGTCACATAAATCACTGTTAACATGTATATTATTTATAATTTTTAAATATTTATAATGTACCAATGGTCTGTATATAATTTATTTATAAGTCTTTATAATATGTGTAAATACAAACATTCTCCAACATTTTAGCGTCACATGTCGATTTTAAGACGTCACTATTTCTCTATTTAGCTTATGGAACTCTTGTTAAGTAACTTTAAATATTTTGCATCGGATATAGAATTTAAAACAAACAAACATCGCTATTATAATTAGAATTTTCCCATGATATTTACTATTTTTATTCTTACGCTGAAAATTTTTCTCCAACATCGAGGCCGTTGCCACTTAGTCTGGCCACGTAATATTTACAGTTCCTGTTCTCATTTTTCTCCGCTACCCTTATTTGTCACCAACAAAACTTAATTCGCGTAGGACGTAAAACTAAACAACAGTAAAACCAAAATTTTAAAAGCGTGGGACAATATGCCAACTTGATTAATAAGAAATAATTAAAAAACATTTCTTTTTAAATATTTCCAGTCCAACTTTGATAATTAACTACGTTAATAATTATTGTAAACATAAATATTATTAAAATTATTATTTTATTGTTTTTTGTAGCCTGGGGCAATTAATAAAATTATACCAAGCCGAGCCAACAACTTTCGACTAATGTGAGTTTGACATTTCGACACTTTAAATTAATTTTGAGATTATTAATGGAACGGTACGGTTAATTTAAAGCAAATCTAAATTTTGTTTTACGAACGCGAAAAATAAATTCGTAACCCTGGAGGATTTATTTGTCAACAAATTTAAAAGTTGTTCTACCTTTAGGAAAAGTAGCACGCTTATAGAAATTCCCATTAAAAAATAGTATAAGGTGTATTGGGTACTTAGAGAAATCTGTTATTGTATTGTCTTACAAGAAGCCGATAGTAAAAGTGTTTAATTAAATTATATCGTCGTATGCTCGGTGTAAAAAATAACGTGTGGGTGGTTAAAAATATGTATATGGTAAAAATTTACCTCGGTGTGTGACAATTTCTAGAACTTTCCTCCAACACTACCGAGTCGATAGGTCCGAGATAATCTTTATTTGTTTTGTGATTCGTGAATGAAATAGTTGCGGTGGGTTATGCACCTTATTTAAATTATTCGTCATCAAAACAGTTTTGATTTAATTGTAAAGAATTTGATACTTAAATACTGATAATAGGAGCGCCACGTAAATAGACGTGTGTGTATCAAATGGCGAACTTTTGCTTGAGTAACGTCCCTTCTGTAATAGTGGATGACTCCTACAACGCAACGGCGCCGATACGACCGAAGCTCTCAGAGGAAACTCCACCATCGATTTCGCCCTATGAAAAAATGCACAGAAAAAACTTTGCTCCGAGTTCTGAGTTCTGACTAAGAGAGGCTCATTCGGTGTCAATATACGGATGCGTCCTGTCAGTTTTGAACGTGACCCAGAGATCGGAGACCAGCAGATGATTTCATATTTTTTGCTTGTGGTGGTTCGTAACCATTGTAATTTTATTTTTAGAAATGATCTAACGCGTCAGGTGAAATCTCTAATCTTTTCGAATCTATCATTCGAACGCGTGGACGCTTCGGGCGCCACTTATTTTAACGTCACCGATTTAAAGAAGAAACAAAAGGGATTGTGCGTTTAACACGTGTTCGTGCGCGTTTTACAATTTACATGTGTTTTTTAATGTGACGTCACTTATGTAAACACCGTTTGAAATCGCTCGTACTCGTAATGATAATGACGTTGCGACGTGACGTAACTGATAAACATCCTAGTTTACAGCTGTGGGGCAGGATCCGTTACGATTATCTAGAGTGAAAGGTTTTAAAGAAAGCGCGGACGGAATTGTCTTAAATGGGGCATTGCGAGCTCAACCTTGGGGATATACCTATAATAACCTTCGTAGTAAATTACTTATCGACAGACATCAATGAAGTTAGAACGAGTGGGGAAACTGACCACTGACCAGGTAGACTTCTTTTCTAAACAAGCGAGGCCACTAACCGCCCTTAACTAAACTGTTGGTTAAACCCCTTTTCGACCCCAAAAATTCGCCTCGGTAATGGTTAAACCGCACAGGTTAACACCCACCGAAGAAGATTTTCCTAGAATCGCATTACGAAGTCAGTGCCGAAATGTCAACTACCTAAATTTAGTTTTGTGTTTATTTTTGCTTGCAAACTTAAATATTGTGGTTACTCCCCGATATGACGTCACATGGAAACATTAATGAAACCTGATCCCCACCAAAGCGATGTTCAAGCTATACTTAAAGACGATTATAATGGGATCGAGACATTAAGTACAACAGTCATCGTGTTAACAACTCGCATAATCGTAGATTATCAACCGATTAAATAAAAAAAAAAGTTTTTCTAGTGGGAGCAGATACTCGACTAATTTAGTGTTCCGTAAACAGCGAAAGTGTGATTCACTTAATTATAAGTAAATAAATGGCATTCTGGTTTATATTAAAAGGTAATTAGACTCGTTTTTATAATTTTTATTTTTTGGGGGTAGTTCGCGAGTCGGGAAGTTTTCACTCGATGCGAGTCGACTCGAGTCGAGTGAAAATTCGAGGTAAGCGCCTTTTCGTTCGTTATCACGTACGATCGAAGTTGATCAACGATGTGAACTTACTACGATAGACATCATAATATTACGGATCGGTCCGAAACATAAATAACGTGTCCGTCTAGAGAGGTATGTCGGTTGAGAGAGCTCAATGCGGGTGTTTGCGGCACAGTCTGTCCGCAACCGCGATACCTCGAGTGGCTTGCAAATTCACCACCAGGCCAACTATACCTATATTATGTTCGCAAATTTTTTCAATGTCAAGTTTAACGTTAATTGTTTTTAAAATGTTTTATTCAAAAATCGGCGTTGTCGTGAGACGATTTAATTGTGAGTTTGTGCAAAAATTTTTAAAAATCCGACACCTGTTGATGCGATTTTCCTCGCACGTGAAACGTGAAGTTAATAATTTGTTTCTCTCGTTGCAGATTCTGTGACCCGGATAGAGGTTTTACGATTTTTACTTGTGGCGCTCTTTATACAGTTTATTAATTGCGCCCCGATTAAAAAACTAAACAACGACGATTGGTGGTGCCAACCCTGCAAGGAGTTGCATCTGAGAACGAGACACAGTAGGCAAATAAGAAATGCGCTAAAAGATCAATTCGACTCGACGATTTTCCACTACGAAGTCGAGACGAAAAAATACACAGACTACATTTTACCTAAGGTGAGTTGAATTTTCGTGGCTCGACCGACTTTTGTTTAGAGTCCCATTTACGGTACGAGAGTCTAGACTGTATTTTTTTTGCAGATTGGTAACGTTACCAAAACACAAATAAAGAAAATGAAGTGGTTGCCCCGAAAACACTTTTTCAGCAAAATTCAAAAGGGGGACACAAAGGTAAGAATTGGAAGCCCTTTTTTGATTGGAGAAAACTAACGTAATTTTTGTAATTCCAGATTCTTCCCGAACTTCACAAATACGTTCAGGTCTACGCGGCGACCCTCCAACGGCTCATCGACATGGAGTTTCGCACGCACGATCCGTGGTTGGAAGCTTCGCAGAGACTCAAAAATTTCACCTTAGTCAAACAATACCTCAACTTGTTGAGGTGCGAATTAGAAGACGAAATTTTCCAACACCGTTTGGAAGGCGAATTAGTTCAATTGAAAAAGAGCGATTGGAGGAGAAAGATCAAAGTGCCGTTTCGAGTTAATAATATCGCGGAAGGTTTGGTTATGGATCACGCGATTTTGGAAGATTATCACAAGTTTTTAAAAAAGTGCCGTTCGAAACTGTTCGGTGGTGCGCGTAATCGTAAAAATAAGAACAGGGATAAAGTTAGGAAGGGTAAGAAGAAGAATCGCAATAAGGGCGCGTTGCGGAAAACACTTCAGAAAAGTTGATGATTGTGAAAATGAGCGCGAAAAAATTTTTTTAAGTGTCTTACGTGTAATTTTATCCAAGGATCTCGTCCGTTCAGTATTTTATTTAAGTATTATTAGTTTTTAAAAATTTGTAAATAGTGCGATTGACTAAAATTCCTCCCCTTCATCAGTTGAAGTTATGGAGTTTCTCTAGTAGCGTACAATTTTTAATTATTGACGTGTAACTTGTGTGTCCTAAAAAACAGTACGCTTACGACTGTGATATAGCTATTGTAATGTTATTTATTTTATTTATTTATTCTTAACTTATTTGAGAAAAATGCCAAAGCTCGTAGGTGCTACGAGCTTAAATTTTGATGTCAGGACCAGTATTATACAATTTACGGATAATCAAACATTAGTCACATTGTTTATTTCCTGAAATTTAATTTTAAATTTTGTGATATTGCTAATTATAAACTATTTAATATTTATAACAAATTCGTCAATTCATTGAAGAATATTATTGTTTTGTACATATTTTTTTAATAAAAAAAAGTATTTTGAAAATAAATGTCTTAATATACAAATGAAGTAGACGAAAACGATATTAAAATTGACGGCGATTAAGTTGCAGTTCAAATTTATTAACTATTGGAATTGTTTCTGCATCGCTCTAAATTAAGACACTTCTCTTAATTGATGCCCATTTAATGAAATATTAATCATTTTTTACAATACCTACCACTCGTAAATTTACACAAGATCTCCAACAACCGCCAAAACAATTTTCTAAAGTTTGAAAAGTCTAATTCTTACGAGCCTACACATGACATTGATAACGATAAGAAATTGAAATACTAATGCGAGAGAAACAAAAGACCGGAAGGATGATTAAAAGTATTACTTCATAAACCTCAAAACGTTGGTATTTTTCGGTTTTGACAGGCAGTCTCTATACGATGACTACAAGACGTAAATTCGTAGCCCAAAAATCAATAAGATCGTAGAAATGAGCATTGGAATTTCCCATTCTACTGCCTTATTTTATTTGCTAGACCTCCCGGAACCGGAGACTACAAGACTAGCTGGAAACGAACCTCGATTTCTAGCGCAATGAGACATGCAATGAAGAAATACTAGCACCGCAGGTAGTAATCGCTCCTTTTAAGCCAGCATTGTAGCATTGTAAATGGCTGAGGTGTAATGAATAATAAATAAATGGAAATCTTCAGCGAGTAGGGAAGTGATAAATTTTAATTTGCACCCTTAGTTTATTGCAAAATAATTTGAGTGACGTGCATACTTAAAATCGTATTAGTACGAAAAGCATCAAGTATTTTTCGGTTCGTTTAAAGAATACAATATAAAATTGATATGGGGTTGAACACCAAATTAAATCTTTTAAAACCTTGAACAAATTTTTACCCCAAAATGACAGAAAGATTGTTAGATTTATGGCACCTCCTAAATACTCGTTGTAAATTATTTGTTAGCTTAACTTTTGTCGGAATTTACCTTTTTATGACACAGACATCGCATTTATTGCACACTTAGCATAAAAATTCGATTATATCGAAATCATTGACAATTATTGTTGAGAGAAAAAATAAGTTTTACAGCCGAGCGCATTGTGGAAATTGTAATAGTGTGACACCGACTGTGGGCTATCGCACTAAAATTGAAGTAAGGCAGGGTGGACAGAACAAGACTTAGCGGTACTTAGCGTATATAAGTTATAAGAAATGCAGTTTAAAATCTACACATCTACAGGGCGGGCGTTCTTGTGAAAACGAGAAGAATAAAAGCTTTTTTTCTTCATACTACCCCCTGCACACTTTTGGATAAATAAAGTTGGCAAACAATTTGCTTTATAACAGTAGTCAAGTTTATTTAACTTTTTATGTGGCGTTGGTAAATTGTGCAAAAAATTTTCGATTTCAACAAGAGATAACTCGGAGCATCAAGTGTCTAGTTTTCGATCTCGACTGTAAAATTCTTTTGCGTTAGCGGTTTTTACGTAATCATCCGAAAACCAACTAAAAATAATTTTTTCAAATTTTTTCTCGTCTTTGAAATAGTCTGTAGACTTCAGAAAATTTTTTTTCATTATGCGACTATAAAAATCGTTTAGACAATTTAATCAGCTTTAAGTTGACCTCTTAATGAGCTGCGTAAAATTTTTTGCCGCGAAGTAATCGTCGATCATAGCAAAAAAGGACATTTTAACTTTGACAATCGATTAATCGAGAACTAATGATCGTACAGAAAATGAAGCTAGGGTTTAGGAAACTGCAAAAGATTCTATATAAGACACAATTGGTGGCGATTGATAAAAAAAATTTTTTGAAGCGATGATGATGGCTGAAAAAAAGTTGAAAATTTGCGAATTTCAGGATATTTGGAAAATTTCGTATAACTTTGGATATAGTGGATGAACAAAGAACATCGTCGGTAATTTTTTAACCTCGAAGTGTCTCTAAAAAACTTTCAAAGTTGCAAAGCTCTGCGATTTTTTTTCTTAGCGCCCCGAAGGTTTAAATTTATCGTATCGGCCAAAAATCACCGTAACAATCAATTTTTCGACTTTTATGCAGTTTTTCGACTTCAATATGTTTTTCTTGGCGACAATCCATATTTTTCTCTCAAAAACATGACTCGTTGGGAAAAATCGAAAAGAAACCTTCATTTTCTGTACGATCATTAGTTCCCGAGTATTCGATTGTCAAAGTTAAAACGACCTTTATTGCTTTGATCGACGATTACTTCGCAACAAAAAATCGTACGCAGCTCATTAAGAAGTCAAATTAAAGCTAATTAAATTGTATAAACGAGTTTTATGGTCGTATGATGAAAAAAAATTTTCTAAAGTCCACAGACCATTTCAAAGATGAGAAAAAATTTGGAAATATTATTTTTAGTTGGTTTTCGGATGATTACGTGCAAACCGCTCACGTTAAAAAATTACGTACAATACAGTCGAGAGTCGAGATCTGAAAACTAGACACTTGATGCTACAATTTCATTTTTTTAAATTTTTTATACGACCATTTTTCTTCGAGTTATCCTTTGTTGAAAATCGCTTTAAAATTTGATTTTAATCGCTTTAATTTTTGTGACTAGTGTACTATTCCTAAGCCTTCTCGATGCAATTTTGTCTTCATTGCTCAGGATTTCAGACTTTATTCGACGTTTGTTCAATTATTAAATAGTGGCGGGGATTCACCTCGTCTGAGGGATTCCTATACTTACTGTATTAGTATAAAGTACATATTTGTAATTAGATAAGTGCAAAAACAAATCTACATAGGTAATTAGACTTTTGTGTTTGTTTAGTGCATGAAATTTATAAGAAAGTTTGCTAAACAACATTTTCGTCGAAGTAACTAAACTTTTGTAGAAACACTTTTATCTGTAAAACTAAATTAATATTTACATTGGATCAAAATGTCAATTTAAAAAGTAATTTCGGAAAATATTTAAGGGCTTGTGGCGAGCTTAAAGTAACAGCTTTTTAAAATTGAATAGGTTTTACTCAATGTTACTCCCTTCTTGATAAATTGATCTTTTGGTCTAATCTTTATCTTTCCGCGACTTTGCGATTAATTTGAATTTAAGGGCCCCATGTAAAATGTATAGTTCATTCGTTTGGTAGGCTGTAGCGCGTCAGGTTATGCCAGCAGTACACAGTGTGTTTCGGGGTTTCGGGAAACTGCAGGGAAAAGCTTAAGAATGACCATTTCGATCTGAAAGTGAATGAGTTGAGAACGAACTTTTCTCGTGCGAACCTCAATGAAAGAGCACTATATTTTCCAAGAACTTGCACGTTGTAAAAAAAGTCTTTTAAAAGAATGTAAATACGTACACGTAAATATGCGAGTTTATTAGTTAAAGTATGTGCTGATAAAAGTCTAAATTAAGTTAAAAGAATTCCAAAGTGTGAAAATATTAGTTTCAAATTTCTCCGAAGAAAAACAAAATTGTAGGAATGATTATTTTTAAAATGCACCTGCACGTAATAAGAACGAAGGTGTGTGGGAATTATAGTTTTCATTCACACGAGTAAGTGAAATATTTTTCCACGTGTAATTTAGCTTATATTTTTTCGATCGAAATGAGAACCGTGCGCGCGAACTTAACGGTGCGTTTGAAATAAATTTGTAGATAATTTATTTGTCGTTTATTAAACGCCTCAACTTCTAATTACGGAATAGGTGGTTGCTACACGATTGGGGATCATTAAATACTACTACTAACGGGAATATTAACTGCTGTATGAAATGCTAACTACTTATTGTGTTCCAAACATATATTACATCTGAAGTTGCGGAACGGTTAGCTATATTAAGTTGTAGAAGTAATAGGGCACTATTTATACTGTTTATTGGAAAATGAGAAAAATCAACTTTTAATTGGTTTTATAGAAGTATGTGAATGTGAGTGATTGAACGTTGCACTAACTATTAATATAAACAAGGATTGATTATCCGTAATAGGCGCGGTGCCTATTGACAAGATAGAAAAATGTATAAGTTTACAAGCCAAGACCTAAAAGCTAAGATTAATGTTTAGGAAATAAAATTAGGGGTTTGTAAGAGCAATGATTCTTTGTGACCATGCAAGGGCTCCTTAAGAGCGCGAGAGCAGAGCGTGAATTTAATGCTCCATCAATTTGTAGAGGTCAGAAGGTTGACTGAAGATTGACTATGTACCTAAAATGTCAAATTAGTAATCACTTTCATGAAAGCATTTTACATAACTACTAGTATAACATTGAATAGGTAGCTTATTTTTAATTTATAGTAATTAATTAAAGCGATTTAAAAACGAGAATCAAATTGCAAACAATTAAACAAGATAAAATAGACAATTGGAAAAACATCGAATGATAAATGCGTTATTAATACAAAAGTGAAAGTATTACTTAATTGAGACTGCGACTGAATTAAATAAATATTACTCACGTTTACATCATTTTTTGTAACATTGGTTAACTGGGTATTTGGATTCATTTCATAAACATTCACGATTATTATAAATTGTACACTTTGTTAAATTAGATTAATTAATAATAACAGCTTTTATTTATATAAAAAAAAATATTTCTCAATAATTATTTAATGTGGAAATGAGAAGGGATAATTGTTTGGAGATTAATCGCGTGTGCACTACGGCAAATAAACGAAAATTGTACGAACTAAAACAGTTCTAATTTTAAAATCGGGCAGTCTAAAAGACAAGCGTGTTGTTGTTTCGTGTGTGGCGCTCTTTACAACTAACAGGTTGCAACTAGTCGAGTTGATTGTTAATTTTTACCTTCACCGAATTATTTTGTTTTTATTACGTCACATCGGATATCAATTTGGATAAAGTGGCGATAAACTGTTTAGGTAAAAGTCTTTATTCAACTAATATACAGTGTGTCCCCGTATAGTAATGGGAAAGAAGGCACAAGCACCAAGCAGTGCTTGTTTCAGTAAAAAATGCAATTTTTGATGTTGGTGTATTATATGATAATATTGGTAATTATCGCCATAGAATTTGGGCACGATTGGTAGCCTAGTTTTAAAAATTTGAAAAAGCCGAAGAAAACTTAAGAGCGAAACAAATTCGAAAGAAAAGAGTTCGAGAAGATATTTCTTGAAAACTAAAGAACCGATTGACTTAAAATTTGGAGGGTAGGTACATTATCAAGCTCATAGTGGGGATTATCGCCGTAAAATTTAATTGAGCTTGGTAGGCTAGATTTAACGATAGAAAAATTTGAAATTGGCAAAGAAAACTTAAGAGAGGAAAAAACTCAAAAAGAAAGAGTTCGAGAAGATACTTCTTGAAAACTATAAAACCGATTGGCTTTAAATTTGGAGGGTATATCAAGCTTGTAGTGGCAATTATTGCCATAAAATTTGGGCGCCATTGGTAGGCTAGATTTAACGATAGAAAAATTTGAAGTTGACGAAGAAAACTTAAGGGCGAAACAAACTCAAAAAGAAAGAGTTCGAGAAGATACTTCTTGAAAACTATAAAACCGATTGGCTTTAAATTTTGAGGGTATATCAAGCTTGTAGTGGCAATTATTGCCATAAAATTTGGGCGCGATTGGTAGGCTAGATTTAACGAGAGAAAAATTTGAAGTTGACGAAGAAAACTTAAGGGCGAAACAAACTCAAAAAGAAAGAGTTCGAGAAGATACTTCTTGAAAACTATAAAACCGATTGGCTTTAAATTTGGAGGGTATATCAAGCTTGTAGTGGCAATTATTGCCATAAAATTTGGGCGCGATTGGTAGGCTAGATTTAACGAGAGAAAAATTTGAAGTTGACGAAGAAAACTTAAGGGCGAAACAAACTTGAAAGGAAAGAATTCGAGAAGATATTTCTTGAAAACTAAAGAACCGATCGACTTAAAATTTGGAGGGTATATCAAGCTTATAGTGGTAATTATTGCCATACAATTTGGGTGCGATTAGTAGGCTAGATGCAATAACGATATAAAAATTTGAAGTTGACGAAGAAAACTTAACAGCGAAACAATCTTTAACGGAGGGAGTTTTACAGGATATTTTTGGAAACTCAAAGAAATAACGAGTGAAGAGTTTTCGAGCCTCTTCTGACTTTTTAAATTTACGTATTTCGACCTTTAACTGCTTTTGTACGGAAAAGTAAGCCAGATGATGCAAAATTGTAAACAACAAAACAACATTTTTTGGAGAGTGGAAAATTTGCTACAAAAAATTCCAGGGCGGCCCTATTATAATATTAATAGTTTAGGCGCGCGAGTCTTCCAAATATGTGCGTCAAAATGCTTGATTTTAAGGTAAGCTTCACTAATAAACATCTAACGGCTTGTTTAGTCCATACGACCATACGTGCAGTAATAAATATGTAAATTTTTACTGGTCAATCGCTTAAAATACTAGAATACTAGATACTAATATGTATAATAGCGTATACATTATATATATATATACAGGGTGAGTGAGTGCAGCAATGAAATATCGCTTATCTGAAGATCATAGATTAAATTTGACAGAGTTGTTAAATTCGGTGCTCACAAATAAATTGAAAAAAGGTTTCGAATAAATTGAAACGTCCCCGCGAAAACGAGAAAAAACCGAAAATTATCATTTTCTTGTTTTAGCCATAACTTTGTTATTTGTTAATCTTTTTTAATTCTGTAAAAACACATTCAAGCGGCAAAAGTGATACATGATTGAATTCATAATTAAAAAATTAACATTAATTTGATAAAAAAACTTCAATATGCCTGCCGCCCTTAACAAAAAATAAATTTTACATTTAAGAGATCAAGAACTAGTCGATTACTAGTAATCGAAATGGTAACTACGGACTCGAAAGCAGGTTAAAAAGTAGCAATGAAAATGTTTTAACAAAATTAAAAAAGATTAACCACTAACAAAGTTATGGCTAAAAAAGAAAATGAGTAAATAAGAACGGTTTTTCAAGTTTTCGCAAAAGTTTTTCAAGTTTTCCATTTTTTAAAGGTAATAATAATAATAATAATGTCGATATTAGTAAAATTGGTAGGTACTGATTTAAATACTAGTATATTCCATTATTAATTTAATAATGAATTTAATTGTTTAAATTGTTGCTACAATGAGATTTCAACACAATTGATATAAATTGAATTTGTGTTATTATTTTGTGAGGTAAGTTATGAGTTATGACTTACTTATATCGTTGAATTCAGAATAAAATAACCTTTTGAATAAAAAACAAAAAAATATAATATGTTTCCATTTAAAATAAGAAAGTTGCACGGCCTATTTCAAAAACCACTGGTCAAAACAAATAATTGCCCCTTTCATTGATATTCCCATATAAAATAATTAAGAATCTGGTAGCGATTATTATAGTTCTAGAAATATTAGCAACGGTGGACAATTAAAATTGAACCTCCTGTATATTATTTTCATGAAAACTGAAGCTTTCTTTTTGTATTAAAATGTCTGCGCTCTTTTCGATTAAATTAAATTAACAAATTCGAACTAAATAATTATTGGCGCCAACACTAACAGTGAGTGTGCAGTTAGTAGTGCATTGTGAGTCTAGTCCAGCTTTCTTGATAGTTGACACTATCTCGCTATATGTTGAGCAATTGAAGTACCTACCTATATACCTATTGTTTAGTATATTAAAATGTAATTATATTTTCCATTATAGGTAACAACTGTTTTCTGTTTCTTATAAACTTTCAAACTTTGTACATATTGAAATGACTTATTAATAAGTGCTGCACTTATCTAATTAAAACATTTTGCGCACACACGGCGTAATTAAATGTTTAATTTGACAAGTAACCGACGTATTAATTTTGCATAAACTGCATTAAAGAATAAGTTTAATCTATTTATTTAAATTTATTTGTTTCTCAATACCTATATCAGAATATCAGTACTAAATCTCACTTCATTTAATACTTTTATTTCGTTATTACAATGTTTTGTTACCTACTTGCTTAGGAATTTCCACCAGTTAATTAAATATTGGCATTCTTATCCATACTATTGTCAATTAATATAATTTTTATGCACAAATTGGTTCGGATTAAGTTGAGAATGAGAAAAGTAATAAGTTAAGGTAGAAATCAAATAATGACACTCATAAGAGAATAATAGGTATAATCAATACCAAAAAACATAACGGAATTAGTTTCTTAATGTATTAAAATTGTAAATAGAGCGCTCAGTATTTATAAGTAGTGCCCGGTCGCATCAAAGTCGTTTAGAAACGATTTCTGTTTTCAGTTCGAGATTAAAAGCTAGAACCGCTAGAACCTTTTTCAAATGATTCCTTACCTTCTAGAGTACCAAAATCCGTTGGTCGTCAGAAAGTCCTCCTATACGGGGTGGCTCTATACGGGGGTTAATGTAAAAAATTCCCAAAAGCATAGTTTGCCCAATTTTAATCTACAAAACATAGAACAAATTTATGTCAAAGTACAATTTTGATTAGAGTTAAGATAATAAATATTAGGCAATCAAAGGAAAACAATTCGGAAAGCACGCTTTTAGATAGACGCACTAAACGTTTAAAGTGCGCTGGTTAAATTTCCTTATTGCACGGCAATGTTTCCGTTTAAAACCGCTACATCTACTTTATTCTTCATACCATCAAAAAACACCCATTAATAACGTTGCAGATTGGAATTTCAGGATGCCTCTGCACTTAGTACTATTTTTTTACCAGGACTGCTCCTTGATTTTTAAATGGTTTTTCCAACAGCGCCCACATGGGATCGGTTAAGATCGACTTTCAGTTTTTGTAAATTTTGACCCCAAAGGACTAATTTTTCGGCAAAGGCTATTTTATACTTTTGGAAGTAGTACACTAACTTTTCTACCACTTGCCAGCATGGTGTGATGGTCTCTGTAGACTTATTATAGTCCAGCCAAATGGTAGTTTGAAGTGGAAAGTTCTCGTATAATTATTTTCAGTTGCTTACTTTATGTGTTTTGGGCTGCTGAACACGAATATGAAGTAGACCAACAAAAGTTTTCACGGGAAATATGAGAAATCGTCAAGAAAACCTAAAACATTTTGTATTTTTTGGCTAATTCCTTGAAAAGTAAGCAAAAGGTGATTCTATACAAAAATAAAGAATAGAAAATTACCTCCAAATGATGTTCTTATCATTTTTTTGGTGCAAAATATTATGGTTTCCGCGCAAAAGAGAGCTATAGATACAATGTGTCTCCAGTAAGTATGATGCAACAAATGGGATAATTTTTTATTATTGCTCTCATGAACTTAAGAAGCTTCTTATTCACAACTTGGAAGTACGAAAAAGATGTACTACTACCTAGTTACAAAAATTGAAGGATATTAAAAAAATGCCAAATTTCAGGGCGATTTTCAACAAAAGATAACTCGGAGAAAAATAATTGTACAGAAAAAAAAAAGAAATTGTAGCCTCAAGGGTCTAGTTTTCAGATCTGGACTGTAACATTTTTTAGCGTGAGCGGTTTTCACATATTCGTCCGAAAACCAACTAAAGATAATGTTCCAAATTTTTTCTCGTTTTTGAAATGGTCTGTGGACTCCAAAAAATTTTTTTTCATCATGCGAGCATAAAACTCGTTTAGAAAATTTAATTAGCTTTAATTTGACTTCTTAATGAGCTACGTACGATTTTTTGCCGCGAAGTAATCGTCGATCAAAGCAAAAAAGATCATTTTAACTTTGACAATCGATTACTCCGGAACTAATGATCTCCGAGTTATCCTTTGTTGAAAATCGCCCTAAAATTTGAAATTTTTTTAATATCCATTTTTACTACAACGTATATTAATTTAAAATAAGGATTTTCTAAAACCAAAGTCGTGTGTCTAATTATTAAACATATAATTTATGTTCGAACTCGGATTAACCAACAGGAAACTGGTATAATGAACAGTGATATACGTAGAAGAAGTTTATCAATATTTTCGCTAGACCTATTATTATTAAATTATTAAAATTTGTTTCAGAATAGTGATTCCTAAATATTGATGAAAGAAACAGTTTACGAAGCACTTATCTAGCCTATTTTACAACATTTTACTATTAATTGCCTAGAGTCTCTCTTATTCAAAAGTACTTTCAATTACTTGTCGCTACAATTTCAAATTTGTAACAAAATTAGGTAACTTTATAAAAATTTGTACTGCTAGTGCCCTCTATGTTTTCAAGCAACATACACACCAACAATGCGCACCACATTGTACAACAGTTCAGAAACGTTTCCTCCAATAACCCTGTAAGTTTGATTCGGTTCAACGCAGCATAACTAATAGTTTCTCTATTCGCTCATAGGTGGCGCTGATTGCTAAAATTTTAAAATTTGTTATTAATTATAATATTTAACAGTTTGTTATTAACACGAACACGCTTATATTGTTAAACTTAAATAAATAATTAGAGAAAGTGAAGAGTGAGCTTCTTGCGTCGTTTCAAGGGCACTTAATAATCTCAAAAGTTATTTATAAACTCGCGTCTTAACGGTATTAACGTTTACTTTTTTAAGAAGTAACGAAAGCGTAAGTTCATCATTCTTCTTGGCATGAAAAAAATGCGTGTGCGCCATACATAGTAATTATAAGTAACAAACAAAGAAACAATCGTAGAAAGCTCAAGTTAAAATATATGTTTTGTCTTTATAAACAATTGATAAAAAAACGAATTTATTTAAAGTGTAGGTCATTAACAATGTCATAAAAATGAAGGCATACTTTTTACGTTTAATAATAGTTATAGTTAGTATACTTAAATGCCACTTAAAAAGTAAATCCTTTTGTTTTAACAGACAGAAATCGCTTATGTAACTCGGAACGCTTAACATTGTTGCAATAATAAGCCGGTCTTATTATTTGTCCGTGACTTAAATAAATTATTACGAAGACAAAAGTTTGTTTGATGTCGCGAAGAGAATAAAGGAAAATAACATTTTGTTGTATTCTGCAGTTAAAATTATTTTTGACGTCTTTATGTATGTGAATAATTTAGAAATAATAGAAACGGGATAACTGAAAAATGAAGGTATAGATCAGTTTTAAAGAATTTTCGTTCTCTTAGAACGACAGATCTTAGACCGACGGATATTTCACTGATGGGTGTTTGGCTAAAATGATATTTATCCAAATGGACGATTTGAAAGTTTGCTGGATAACATGAAGTTTTGGAAAAAACTCAGCCCACAGTGCAGTCACAAATACTTTGCCATTGGTTTACAAATAGAGGAATAAAAATGGCTCTCGCGCTGACTTAAATGGGAGACATCTTATCTTTTAGTCAGCATCTTGGAATATAGATAATAATATTATCTATGTGCAGTGTGCATTACGTAACAAAGAAGAGACTGAAATAGTCAGAAAACTGTGAAAAAGTAACAAACACAAATGAGGAATTTCAGCCGACTTTTACTTCGCAAGATGAAAATTCTTGTAGTCTACGAGAGATAACTTGCCAGAGGTAGTCATTCGGAGCTTCTGAGGCCTGGAATTCGCTATTCCAATAATTATTTGTAAGAAATCATCCTAATTTCTAAGATCTACGTATGAAAACTGAAGAGTTTCCGTATAAGTCCATACACAATCATAAATCTTGATGCAGCATAATCCCATTTTTATGAAATTTACTGATAACTTCAGGCGAGCCCATACAGTGCACTATTTACCTGCAACTGCCTCCTCCCCGTCTCACTTAACTGTTTTGATCAGACTCGTGCTTCTGAAGAAAACCATGTAGTACATTATTTTTTTCCCAGGTTATGGTTTGTGAGCTATTTTTGGAGCTTCTGATGATATTTACGATTCAAAACACAAATCTCTTGCCGGATAAGCGAATAGGTGCATAGTGCATAGCCAAGTAGAAAAAGGGACTGTTCATGCCTTGCTGCTATTTTGACCAGTCCGTGAGGGCTTGCAATTCTTTTTCGGAGTTTTGATTTTTTACGATTTGATACTTTTAGACAGGGCCGTCCTTAGGATTTGCGAGGCCCAGGGCAAGGTATACTAAGGGCCCAGGACTACCCCGCAGGCGATTTTTTCAAAAAGGAGCGTGGCCTAATTTAACGGCTTTTAGTGAAAACTAAGGCCGTGGTCAGAAAAAGTTTTCAAGGGGGATAGATCCGAACAAAGAGCACATTAAGCGAATTTTGCGTCACTCGGCTCAAAAATAAAATAAAAGAGCGCTGCAGGCGCCAATTTTTGCTTGTTCAAGGTCAAACGGCGTAAAACAAAGTTTCGCAATTTTAATAGCGATTGATATTGTCTCCAAAAAAGTTGTTTTATAACAAAATTTTTTTGATTTTCTAAGTGAAAATTTATTGGCAATATCTGAAAGAGCAGGAAAAGTTCTCGTACCTTTTCAAAACGACTATGAAGAAAATTTTTCCTAAAGAATTTGAGGGTTAACTATCGGTAGCGCGAAGCCCTAAATTAAGCAAAAAAGCGCAAGACCCGGGGCCTGCCCCCCCCCCCCCCCCAAGGGCGGCCCTGCTTTTAGACTTTTGCTGGACACATTTATTCCTTCTCTTCCCCGAAGCTTCTCGATCTAGGGTTTTCTTGAACACCTATGGATGATTTTGGAATAAAGCCCCCTTCACCTGAAAAATTAAAATGAATTCACTGCTTTTTCACAGAAAAGGCGAACCACCCTTGCATGGCTTTATTGTAATTTTTTGTTATTCTTTCTGATTTGTTTCTGTCTTTTTTTCTTTATATTTTCATTTCTCTACAGCGTTCCTACAAATGAAGACCTCCATAATCTGTAATCTAAGATTATCTGTTAAGAATGTTAGTAGCGAAAGTAAAAAGAAGATTCTCGGCACGCCCGCGAATTGTTCGCGTCTTTCTCATTTTATGTTATTATCTATCGGCCTTTACTTTTTTAAGTTTAGCTTTTCAGTTGAACCGACCTCTGATGCGGCTCCAGTTAGCGCTTTCCACCTATTTGCTATACAGGGTGATTTATATGAAGAAGCGAAAAATGAAAGTTTGTGTTTGAGATTGAATTGTAAGCGAATTGTAATGTGAAATAATTTTTTTCCCGATCGGTTTTGGATTTGGAGATATCAAAACAAATTATCTTTTCAAAAGCCAAAAGTACTATACAGAGTAGTATTCTTGAGCACGAATTGAAAACGACGTAGAGAAACCAATTCAGGAGAAGCTTAATTTTGTTGCATTTCGATGTCGCCTGTTTGTAAGAAGCGCAGATTTTTATTTTGATTCCGGGTGGAAGGAGCCTCCACTTGACGCCTTAGTAATTTAAAATTATCGCCATAAAAGACGACAAAATATAAATTACTTTAATTACGTAACTTTTGAAGATAGCTTCGAAAGAAAGAGAAGCAATTTTTTATAATAATATGGTTGCGGCATAATAATAAATTAATAAATATTTTACAACAAAAATGTAGGTAGATGAACTCATCTGTAACAATTGTTTTTAAGTGGGGAACCTTCGACAAAATTATGATTGTATAAAGCGGAGATAGAAAGTTCCTCGAGTATGTGTTGGTAAACAGAAGTTGAACTGTGTTAGTGGTTGGTGAACGTAGGAAGTGCTGTCATGAAGTTTCCGTTAGTGATCGCGGTAACTGTGTCCACTTTCGCCTTACTTATAAATGGATATCCTCGTAAAACAACGGATAACAAAGGTAACTTTTAAAAAATTTAGTTTTTTGCAATTCCAATATTATTTACCCGCACCCACGCCGATGTAAATTAGCGTCTAATATTTTATATCCTTTGGTTTGAAAACCATAAATTACGTATCGATTTCAAGGTTGGGTAATAAATACAAAACAGGAGTAATTAAGAGCCCATTACCAAGTTACGTATCATTTACAAATCACACGTGAAAGACCAAATGAAAAATCTCACATAATATACAGGTTACAACCACCCAACCACTCGACCACTTGTTGAGTACGTATCGGCTTTAATGAAATTAAAAAAAAGCCTAATAAAGGCGAAATTATATAAAATTTATTACAGACGAATTGCACCAAAGTTGTAATTATTGAAAAAAAATCTTAACAATAAAAGTAATTTGCAACTTTAGTAAATTACAAAACGCATTTGCAACTAAAGAACCAAACCACGCTTCATGCTTTTTTAGTTTCTGCATGAATTGGTACAAAAATTGTGGTTTCAATTTTCGGTGTCTGCTTATAATAACGTTTAGACTTATTGGGAAACTGAACAATTTGTATCTAATTCGAAGGACGTTACTAATAAACCAATAATGGAGTCCTCACCCTAGAACCGAACCGAAGCATTGTTTAAACTTTCAAGGTGTGACAAATTAATTTTAATCCTTCATTTACCAACAGAACTAATCTATCATTAAAATAATTCCGTTTACGCAATAAATTTGCTTCACTGTTGTAGATCTCTTGCATTGTTAGGTATTGTTTAAATTAATACGTGAATTGATTTTTGTTTTAAACGGACGTCTTTGAATTGAAGTATACGCCCAACATGTTGGTAGTTTACATTTTTTGGGTGTGTGTTGACAGGGATTATTCACTTGTGAAACAATTCAATAAAAGAAATTCAATTGTAACTATTGGTATTGGGTGTAATTGTCTTTTCGACGTGGTGGACTTACAAAATAAATATTCAATTACTTAGTGGGTGACTAGAGCCACTGGGTTGTAATCCCCGTATCTAAAATAATTACCTAAAAGACTAATCTACTTGTACATGGAGTTTTCCTCGGAAGGTAATGGCATACCATCTAAATTGACTTGCAGTTGTTCAATTTCGTATTAGTTCAAATATCGACCTGGTACCGACCTGGACTTTGTGTCGTAACATTATAAGATGCAGCCAAGATTTCTACTTTCTTCTGTAGTAAAATATATCGCCCAAAACTGAAAATAATCCTAGTAATTTTGAGTTTTATAGGAATTTCCGTGACTCCACTATTTACTCTTGAAAACTGGCGCAACCATCAACCATGTCCCATGTTGTATTATGAGAGCTGCTTAGGGGTATTTTGAATGTGATCATGAAAATTATGGATGCAGACCGTACGATATCTCTACAAAATATACATTTCACTCGCGGGACACTGTCGACTACAAGAGCATCTCCACACACTGGGTTTGGTAGATAATCCCATATGTCGTGGATGCAAACTATAAGTCCAGCCCTAACGTGAATAAGAAGATCCGTGTTGGGGGACTCGACATGCCCAGAATAAGCACCACCCCTCCCCAGAATCGTGGAGTTTATCCTTCAAGTAGGATGGCTCGAGATCCGATGGGCACGGAGGCTGCTTGGAGGAAGTACAATAGGTCCGATTGAGTAGCCTAAGTACAGGGAGCTTGCTGATCTATATTCAGAGACCCAAGTGTCTAGAGCTCGTCTAAAATATACATGAACCAACTGATCATTCTGTTCCTACTATTATTGCTGTGGACTTGACAGTTTTCCATCGATTCGGTGGCATTGAATTTGCTGGTTTTTCAATGTTCTTTTAGAAATGATAAAATAAACCCGAAATGATCCCTAAAACTGAAAAAATAAAAACACTCAAAGTGTTCCATTTGAAAAACGAAAATTGATTCAATTTCCGGAAAAATCAGAGCTAGTAAAGCATGACTATTAATTATAATAGCATGGCGCACAAATTCCAAATTCGTCGTTATTTAACCTTCTAAACTTTAAGATCTATATCTAAAAAAATAAAAGATTTATAAAGGTTGTCATGGTTTGTTATATCCGATTAAAAAAAAACTTTTGAAATGGCGATGCTTACCGATACCACAGCTACCAATTGTTGTAAATTGTTAATGCAAACAAACGAAATTATGAAAGAAGTTCCACGTGGACTTTAACTAAGGACTGAATCAAATGCGGACGTAGCTATGACTACGTCACGTTTATGAGCACATAAAAGTTTATGTAGGAACAGTTACCAAATGTGACGTAAGGGACCAAAACCGTGCCCATATTTCGTAAAACGAAGGTAACCTATGCAGTTGCATTTTAAGGACCTTCAGCTAATTATGTAGAATCCTTAAATTTTAAGTTAACAATTGTTTTCTTCGAGTTTTCGCAAAACTATTGTTTATTTATTTTTTTCTTTTACTTCTCTCCCTTCTTTATTTCTTCATTTATATCTTCATTTTTTTAGTTTTAATTTCTTAATTTCTTCTTTTCTTTATTTCTTCTATCTTTTATTTCTACAGTTATTTTTTCTATCTACTTTGCTCATGGTTTCAATATCTTAATACCACGGAATCTCAGAATAGTGCCCGCCATCCCAGCCGGAGCATCTTTTTCCAAGGTCTATAACAAACATCTCTCATATAGCGAGTTATTGTGGTGTTTTACAAATATTTTGTTACGGCTACCGGGCCCATTTGAATTCTAATTTTTGTAAAAATACTAGAGAAGTAAATTGCTTTTCAGCGCACACTATAGGGAAAGCGACATTATTAGGTAACCTGTGGAGTTTAGTGGCGGCCCATCAATTTCAAAATTGAGAAGGCTAAAGAAAACCTGCCGCGCGAAGAGATGCAAAAGAGGGCGTGGCCTAATTTAGTTTTTGTGAAAAGAGTCAAGTTGGTTTTTAATTTTAGTCAACACTGCTCATTGCTCATTTTCTGTTTTCTCTTTCTTTTTCTGGGACTGAGCCTTCCTAGGCTCTGAAAAGACGCCAAAATTTTAAAATTTAGGAGACTAAAGAAAACTCGCCGAGTGGAACGAGGCAACGAATGCGTCGCAGGCAAAAGGAGCCGTGACCTAATTTAGTTTTTTTGAAAATAGTTAAATTGGTTTTTAATTTCAAATAACACTGCTCAATGTAAATTTTCTGTTTTCTTGTCCTTTTTCCGTTTTTAGGAAGACTGAGCTTTCCTAGTCTCCTCTGAAAAGTTGCCACTATTTTAAAATTTAGTAGGCTAAAGAAAACTCGCCGAGCGGTGCGAGGCAACAAGTGCGCCTCAAGAAAATGGGGGCGTGGCCTAATTTAGTTTTTGTGTAAATAGTGAAGTTGGTTTTTAATTTCAACCCAACACTGCAATTTTTCTGTTTTCTCTTTCTTCTTCTGTTTTTAGGGGGACCGAACCTTCCCCGTCTTCTTTGAAAAGCCGCCACTATTTCAAAATTGAGGAGACTAAAGAAAACTCGCAGAGTGGAGCGAGGTAACGACGTACGTCGCAGGCCTAATTTAATTTTGTGTAAATAGTCACATTTGGTTTTTAATTTCAAAGAATACTGCTCACGTGCTTACTGTAATTTTTTGTTTTCTCTTTCTTCTTCTATTTTTGGTTAGAGAAATTGAGCCTCCCTATAGCCGCTACTGGTAGAGTTATATTTTAAAGGCCTCCGGCTAATTATTTAAAACCCTTAAATTTATTAAGTTAACAGTTTCTTTCTTTTAATTAACAAGTTTTCCCAAAACTAATGTATATTTCTTCTTTTCTTTGCTTACATCTTTCTTCTTTAAATTTTCATTTCTTTACTTCTTCTTTTTTAAACTTCTTCCCTTTTATACTTAATGTTTGCTCCATCTTAGTATTTCATGGTTTCAGTGTCTTAATTTTATAGTTTCAGAACAGTCCCCTCCATCCCAGCCCGAGGACCTTTTTCCAACTCCTATAACAAACATCTCTCACAATAGAGTTTTTGTTGTGCTTTTTAAATTAATATTTTGATACGGCTCCAGGGTCTATTTGAATTCTAATTTTTCTAAAAATACTAGAGAAAGAAATTGCTTTTCAGGACAAAGTAGTGAAAGCTGCATTATTATCATAGCAAAAATTGACACTCATTTTTCTCTAAAATGATGACTAGAAGAAATTTAAATTTGTATTTTTAGAAGTTCGTTCGGGGCGACCCCATTCTAGCCGGACCCTTCGAATTTCTATTATTATAAAAAATTATAAGAGTAGTTAATTACTTTCAAATAGTACCTCATCACAAATACACACAAATCTTTTTCTAATTATTAATGACATGAAAAAAAGTAAATTCTTGATGAAGAAGTTTGGTCGGGCTTACGTGGCCGTTTCATTTTCTATTTACAAAAAAATTAATTCAGCGGTTTTTTAAACATTGCGGTATAAATCCTGTGAATAGGTAAATACCTATTAATTTTATTAGAAAAGAGAAGCCTCTTGGATGGGCAGATGGTAGAATCAAATGTATCTTCGCTGATAATATATGTAAATACAAGAAAGAATATGACAATATGACCACTTGACCATATTTAAATTTAATGACGCTATTTTAAAAGTTAGTTAGAAGTTAACTTAATAATTGTCAAGAACATAATATCTTATGCTTAAACTTTCTTTATCTTAGAAAATGAATTTTTTAATTACTATTAGCAGTGTGGGTAAAAAGCGAGTGTGAATATACTCATTATAGTAAATCAAAAAATAAGTTTGTTCCCAGTGCCAACTGTTTATTGTAAAAAGTTAAAAATTATTTTATTATAATGAAACTAATTACTTGGGTACTCTATTCATTACGATGGGCGATTGAAGCAAATAAGTTGAAATAATGAGAATAGGATTTCACTCAAAGTTTATAAATAGCAACTATTTTAGCATTTAATGCCTCGCCCGTTTGCACACAAAAGATTTAGAAAATGCGTATGCTAGACAATAATAAAGTATCAGCAACTAGACTTTTAAATTGATTGAACGAACCTGGAGATTAATTAGAATTTTCGCCTATTTAAGCCGAAAGATATCTTTTGCAGGTCACACACTGCCGTACCTTAATATAAATTGTTTAAAAAAGAGATTGCCGAGCGTAGCGAGGCTAAAATGCACCGGAAAAGGTTTCTCCGGGACTTTTCAGTAAAAGGAACTTTCGCATAGACACGTACCTACACAATTTTATTAATATTTGTTTACTATTTAATTAGCTATTAAAGCAGGCAGTCAAAAACACTTAGTATATTTTTTTATTAAACTTTCTAATAGAAAAAAAATACTTAACGAAATCAAATTGTGCAGTTATAAAATAATAAATTAATTAATAATATAAATACATCATTAAATTTAACGTTTCGAACGCTCGTGTAAAGCATAAACCACACTTAATAATAAAATAATAAAAACTGAGAAAGTGAAAGTGAAATAATAATAAAACCTTTATCCTTAAACGTACACTAAAGAATTTAATACGATTTTTTAATTCAAGAATCGAGAAGGTTATACCTATCTTCATCGGTCTATAACCGCAACCTTCTAAGCTATATAAAGTATAAACTCTTTTTATTAAAATGTAGAACAGATCTAATAGATTAGATTATTTGTAATTATTATGTAAAAGGAAGTAAAAAAATGGATCTGGTTTGAAATGCGGAAAGATGTTAATTTTAGCGTACAAACGGGTTTTTAATTATTAATTACATACCATAATGTAATGGCTTGTAATTAAGATTATCTCGCTTCCAAGATAGAAAAAGCAATACATATTTACGTTATTTTACAACAATGGCTCACGTCGCGTATATGTATAGTTCATTTTTCAGGAAACAACTCATTGATAAACGGCTGAAAATATACATACTGAGTAGGGGTGAGGAATTTAATTGAACGACACGATTGAATCGTCTATTATAGTAAATCCAACTATCGACTATCGACATCATACAGGGTGTATTTTTTAACGTTTTAAGTACAGGGATATCGCTTATCATAAGAAAGAGAGACTTGGTTAAATGAACTAAGATGATCTTCGAGTTATGCCTAAACAAAATGTATCCTCTTTACAACGTTTCTGAAATATGTAAAAAAATAACAAAATTGGCTCCAAAATCGTTATTTGGACATCAGTCATTTAAAAACCGAGAAGATTCTCTTAAAGGAACTCTTTCTGTTCTTTCAGGCGATGCCAATAAATTTTCATTTTGTAAGCAAAATTTTTCTTTATCAGATAGCACAAACCGTTAAAATGGCCCCCGTATGAAAAACAGAAGTTAGTGCCTATGGATATACAATAAAGTAACAATGGCTAGGGGCGGACTGTACACTTTGGAGACCCTCTGGGCAAACACTATTTTCAGATGTACCCAGGCGTACCTAGAGATTGGCCACCTGAGGTTATTGATAATTGTTGAACATAAATAACCTGATAATGGGGTCGCAGACGCAAATCTTTGATTGTTCAAGGTCAAGCGGCTTAAAATGAAGTTCAATAATTTTAATAGCGATGGATAGTGTTTCCAAAAAAGATGTTTTACAAAGACAAAGTAGAAAAATTAGGAATTTAATTAGGTACTCTATTATTTCAGATATTTTTAAAACTGCAGAAAGTATACGAGAATGGTATTTAGTAGACGGTTTTTACTTATTGAAAGACTTTCGTTATCATCTTAAGGCTAAAAAAATGCAACCCCTATTAGGTATAATATCAGAACTTCGCTGTGGGTTGAAATTTTAAAATTTACTCAAGTCAACTATTTAGTAGGGATATTAAAAAATTCCAAATTTTAGGGCAATTTTCAATAAGGGCTAACAATGGGAGTACAAAAAATTTAAAAAAAGGAAATTATAGCCTTGAGTGTTTAGTTTTCAGATCTGGACTGTCAAATTCTTTAACTTGGGTGGTTTTCACGTAGTCATTCGTGAACCAACTAAAAATAATTTTTCCAAATTTTTTCTGTTCCTTAAAATGGTCTGTGGACTTCAGACGACATCATACGACTATAAAACTCGTTTAAGCAATCTAATCATCTTTAATTTGACCTATTAATGAGCTGCGTACACTTTTTTGCCGCGAAGTAATCGTCGATCAAAGCAAAGAAGGCCATTTTAACTTTGACAATCGATTACTCGGGGACTAATGATCGTACAGAAAATGAAGGTAGGGTTTTGGAAACTTTAAAACATTCTCTATAGGACACAATTGGCGGCGATTGATAAAAAATTGTTTTAGAAGCGATGATGTTGGCTGGAAAAAGTTGAAAATTTGCGAATTTAAGAATATTTGGAAAATTTGGTATACCTTTGGATATAGTGGATGAACAAAGGATATCGTCGGTAATTTTTTAACCTCAAAGAGTCCCTAAAAAGCCTTCAAAGTTGCAAAGCGCTGCGATTGTTTTTTCTTAACGCCGCGAAGGTTTAAATTAATCGACTTTTTTTCGGCATTTTTTTCGCCTGATTACGCGATGACGGTACTTGATAAGAATGTTTTTTCGAAGCTTTTTTAGATTTATATGTAATAAAATATTTGTTCTTTTACAACAAATGGGAAATAGTATAAATTTTTCGCAAACCCGCCTACGCAATTTATCAAAAGTTCTCCAGCAAAACCATCTAAAATAATTAGCTACAATTACGTAATCAAATTGTTTTTACCCACAACCTTTTTATTGAATTTAATAACTTAATTATTATTTTTATTAATTTTGTAAGGTAATCAATTAACTTTTCGTGGTTCCTACTGCATAATAGTTTTATTATTACATTTTAATAGCACAATCGCGAGACCATTACCATTTTAAATGTTTATAATAATTTAATTATAATTTTTACGTATTTACGACATAATAAACGCCAAACTAACTACGTACCTATAACCTTAATTTAACTTTTAATTAAATGCAAAAATTATTTTAACTGCGCGGTTTCTTGTAATTTTTAAATTAGATCAAGAAAAGTGTGGTAATGTGGATGGTTTACATGAATGTAGTAACGACAATTTTATCGACCTTGTATGAGCGAATATTAGCCTACATACCTTACAGTTGATGTGAGGGCATGCACCTATTAGGCTAATGCAAATAAAGTCAGGTTTTGTACGTGAGAAATAAAAGGCGAGATAATGGATAAAATTGCAAAGAGCAACTAAAACAACTGAAAATGTAATATAGAAGAGTCGCCAGAGTCAAAAACGACCCAAACTGGGTGAAAATTCAAAGAAAATTTTAAAAGGATGGAGTTTCGTCAATTTATCGTTTATCGGAGAAGATTAAATTTGTAGAAAATTGGTCAAGGCCGTTTTAAAGTTTAGGTATTTTTAAGCGAACAATAAAATCTGATGTTTTTAACCTTTTCATTTGTGTAATTTTATTATTGCTCGTACAGGTACAAGAGTAAAACTTTTTGTCCGTCGGCGCACTCGAATATGTGAGCATGAACATATTATATCGCTCACTTTGCATTACCGACCTTGCGTAAATCAGTGTTAATCTCGGTATAGTAGGTTCGTTCTGTAACGGTCTTTTTAGCTTTTTAACTTTAAAAGAGGTTACAATAGTGAATAGAGGCCTCCCATAGAAAAGTTAAGTACCTGTGTACCTGTAAGGTTGAAATGTGGGTAACCCTTGTGAATTTTGAGTATTTTTAAAAATCTACCTGTCATATTGTCATTGCTTTTAAAAGGGTTACCCACATTTTAACCTTACAGGTACACAGGTACTTAACTTTTCTATTGGAGGCCTCTATTCACTATTGTAACTTCTTTTAAAGTTAAAAAGCTAAAAAGAACGTTACAGAACGAACCTACTATACCTTAAGCCTTAAAACCAAGGGCGTAGATTAGATACCACCAGTGGCCAGTGGTGCTAAAACAGCTTTGGCATTACTCAGAGTGGCAGGACTAACGGAGTACACTCGAAACTCCAAGGGTTTGTTTTGTAGATATTTTTCTTCTACTCAAAGTCGGCGAATTTGAATTGTTAAATAACGTTTTTGATACAAATCGAAATTTTCGCTTTCCATCAACATCTTAAGGTTCAATTTTATCTCCTTCCAAAACAATACCTATACGATTTTGAAATAAGATGTTAATCATAAATTGAACTTGACTGCAATATCTCATTATTTCGTAATTAACCAATTATAATTGAATTAAAAAGTACACGTCAACTTAAACTTGCATGAAAGCTACTGAAACGACGCCTCATACTTTAGGCATTACAAAACTTGTCATTGAGATTAATAATTGTGTATTTAAGAAGTGGATAATTAGTTATTTCTAAAAAGAGTTTAATGATGCTATTATTAGCACAAACTTGAGAATTGAATTAATTCAAAAAACTTTTCCGTACCTAACCTACCGTTTGTTACTCGGGGCAATCTCATTGCAATAATTGGTGTGTTATTAAACTATTATAGATACAAATCTAATTAAAATGTCGGTTGAAAAATGTACGTACCGCATAAACCAAACAGAAGTGAACAAATTAAAGTCAAGACGCTGCATGTAATTTATATGTTATATCTAATTAATCGGTGTAGGTTAGGTACTGATTATCGATGCACCTTGAAGGTATACTCTGTTCGCATTTATGAGCAAACGACGCTTAAACACCTGCAAATGAAACATTGAGAGGGTCAGCTACACGCCATACGCCATCACAGGTGAAAGTGCAAAAGGGTATGCAATAGTTCAGCACAGCGTGAGCCGGCTGTAATTTGTAGGGAATTTCACCGCGCGAGCCGTAACCTGCCAGTTTTAGTAGTACCCACTATCTCCAAATAGTCTAATAGTTGTTGACACAAGGGCGTTCTAGTAGATTATGATGTAGATTTCCGGTCAATGAAACCAGGTCGTTTCACTGGGATGCCCTCATTAACTGGTACCAATTTTGACATAATTATGACGTTTTTCATAAGTTTCTATGGAATATACAGTTGGCCGATTGGACTGTATATAATTTTTGAAACTTGTTGTGACCCTGTGGCTGATAATGTCTTCCTTACATAGAGTAGGTTTTTTTTTCAAAAGAGCCTCAGTCATCACGTCACCACTTTAGTCATTGCTAAGATAAAAACTAGCTACTCAGGCAATTAAACAGAAAAACAAGAAAGTAAATAGTGATTATTTTTAGAAAATTAGAAAAAGTAATAATCGATTGATGGTTTAAAAATTCAGTAAGTTAAATTATTAATTAGATACAAGCAATAAATTACTAACTAACGATAACTTAGCACTTAAATAGATATTAAACTCCGCCAAATGATTCGTTTCAGCGTAATTTCTGGAAAACAAGAAAAATTACAATAAATGCATGTAAAAGTAAAAGTTTTAAAAGTGTGCCAATAGAATTAATGGGCCATATAATAAAATCAACACAATTGAAACTGCATCAATTTAACGTTTCAGTAAGATAATCGACAAATTTATAGCCTTACGTAACGGTAATTTGTAAACATTTTATAAAATAGAAAAATTTTATTAAAAAAATTAAATTTCTCAAACAATTTCTTTAGATTAGTTACGTAAAAGCCCGGCCTCTAAAAAATCGTAAACTGATCAACTGATGCGAAAGAGTTCCCTTTTTCCAACTCTTATTCGCCCGTAATCTGTAATCTCCCCTACCGCGCTTATTCTCCCGTAGACCCCATTCAACCAAACGCTTAATTTCAAATTAATTGCGATTGGTTTTAAGTTTTGAAATAAATAATAGCGTGCATTAATGTGATAAAACATCACAAGAACGCTATTGCAACGTCTCCAACACAAATTTCGCTTAGCATCTAATTTGGCAACAACTGCAATTTATTATAATTTTGATATGAATGATTTAAGTTTCCTATATTGCACCAGTAGCCCACGTATACTAGTTTCTTTTATAAATCGTCAGCCCATAACGATTTAGGATTTTAGCTGTGCCATAAACCTATAAGTAGTTGATTACATACATAATTTATTGGTTAAATTTTGTATAATTAGACATAACTTAAGTCATCCGTTCGATTTCCTTATGTAATCGCCATCAAACGAAACTGTAAAAATAATTATTCTTATACAATTCTTTTTAAAAGAGTATTATGGATGATAAACATTAGCGTCAATTATCTCAATGAATAGCAACTTTCTTAATACTTTCCACATACTAATCTTGAAATATTCACACATCACTATACCATAGTGTACCTGCACAGTACATTAGCACAGCTTCCTTATTATCGTGTAATGAATACTTATAGAAAGTATAGTCCAAGAGCTGCAAACGTTGTACCACTTGATACTATTTCAAAGATTCTTTATTTTGTTTAATAGTACTTTCCGTATCCATTATGAAATCACTCGTCTGCCGGGCTATAGTGGCCGCGTTTACAGTAGGGTACGCATTTAAATTTCCAAAAAATGTAAAACTGTGATTTATTACGGGATTAAATAGAAAGAGAAAACAATAGCAAAACGTTCTATCAAAACAGAATCTACTGGCGCGTTTTCCCGCTAGACGATGTTTAAGATTATTATTTCATCTCAGTTTAACGCATAAGCGGTAACTCAATAGAGCGAGAAGACTGAAGCGGGCAGCGCGTGATTTGGTTGAAAGGTAGCCTGCAAATATAATAAAACAATGTAGGCTAAAAGAGCGTTACAAATGTGTAGTAAAGCCGACCGCTTGCCACTCCTAAGCGACGGTATTAACTTAGGAGAGGCTCGAGAAGAGAGGATTTTTTGTACTTTTCAGTTTATCGCTTATAATTTGAAAACTACGCACTTTTCGTAAAAAGTCTTTCTATATAAAAATAAACTACATTAAATTTCCTACAAATTTTATTTTTACGATTTTTTCTTAAAACCAACGCTTTAAGCGCTAGAGCGCGTTCAAGTTGGAAAGAAATTCCAAAATCTTCCAAAAACACTATTATTTAGTTTTTTACCCATAACTCAAAAGCTGCGCACTTTTGTAAAAAAATGTTTTTTTATAAAAATATACTACATCAAATTTACTACAAATTATATTAGTTTGTTTTTTTCTTCTGACTAACGGCTTAAGCGCTAGCGCGTATTCAAGTGTGACAGAAATTCCAAAATCTTCCAAAAAAACTTTGTTTTAGTTTTTTGCTAATAGCTTAAAACTACGCACTTTTGGTAAAAAGTTTTCCTTTATAAAAGTATACTACATTAAATTTCCTACAAATTATATTTGTATCATTTTTTCTTCAGGCCAACAGTTTAAGCGCTAGAGCGCGTTAAAATTTGACACAAATTCAAAAATCACTTTTATTAGTTTTTTGCTAATAACTCAAAAACTACGCACTTTTAGCAAAAATGTTTTTATATAAAAATAAAGCAAATTTAATTTCCTACAAATTAAGTATCTTAAAGTTTTTTTGGAAAACAAAGAGTTTAAGCACTAGAGCGCGTTAAAGTTTGACATAAATTTTAAAATCACCTTTATTTAGTTTTTTTGCTAATACTCAAAAACTATGCACTTTTTGTCAAAAGTTTTTCTTTATAAAAATATACTACATTAAATTTCCTACAAATTATATTTGTGCCATTTTTTCTTTAGACTCAAAGTTAAAGCGCTAGAGCGTGTTAAAGTGTGGTAAAAATTCTAAAATCACTTTTATTTAGTTTTTTGCTAATAGCTCAAAAACTGCGCACTTTAAGCAAAAGTGTTCCTTCATAAAAATAAAGTAAATTCAATTTCCAACAAATTAAGTATCTTAAAGTTTTTTTGGCAAACAAAAAGTTTAAGCGCTAGAGCGCGTTAAAGTTTGACAAAAATTTAAAAATCACTTTTATTTAGTTTTTTGTTAATAACTCAAAAACTACGCACTTTTTGTAAAAAGTTCTTCTATATAAAAATAAACTACATCAAATTTCCTACAAATTATATCTGTTTTTCTTTTGATGAACTGTTTAGGCGGTAGAACGCCTTAAAGTTTGAAAAAATTCCAAAATCGACCAAAAAAACTTTTTTTTAGTTTGTCGCTTATAATGCTATAAATATGCACTTTTAGAGAAAAGTGTTTTTATAGACAAATAAAGTACATAAAATTTTCTACAAATTATGTCTGTTGGATTTTTTTGTCGCACAAACGGTTTAGTATATAGGTAGTATACCTACTATTTGATTTTTTAATACCAAGCGATCAAACTAAACTTGTGTCAGAGAAGATTATGATTCTTTTACTGTTCTTATACTAATAATTAATAGGTAGTACCGCATTAGATATATTTGTGAGCCCTCTCGATACAGCATAACTTTGATGGCCGTGCGTAATACATAAAATATATATTTTTCATTTAAAGAAAAAAAGTTGCTCAAAACGAAATTTCCTCATTGTATTATTTACGTAGAGCGAGGCGTGTAATGATTTTGTATTATTTATTCATGGGTAAACTTAAAGGAAACGGAAACGTGAAAATTGCCATTGTTATAATTAACCTCTAAAATGACGGTATGTATAGCCTAGTGCTACTTTGTAGGATTTTTAATAAAATGCAGTGTCAATATAACTTACTCTGAGTAAGGCACTTTTTTATCAAGAAATTGTGAAATTGACGTAGATGGACGTGATTATAATTAATTATAAATAGAAACAAATTTCTTAATTAAAATATTTTAATAAGCACTTTATTTATAGTTTTCTCTATTGTTATTCAATGCTAATCTAATGTGCATTTGAATTAAATATTTGATGTAAATTTTATCTGGACGCTCAAATTTTCAAATTTAAATAAAATGTAAATTTTTGTTCCTTTAAATTGGACACTTAGTATATTCTGCCTTCTATAATAATTCAGCTGCCAAAACATGAGGCCCCTCCCTTAAAAGCGGCCAAACTGAAAATGATATCATTAAATGTACGACGAAAACTATCTATGGCCCTGATTTATTAGTTGGCATCTCGACATGATTTTTTCAATGAGCTGTATGAGACGAGCATCGAGCAGGGCTAATAACGCCTTGCTTATTGATACGAGTGTTCGGGCTAAACTGTTCTTGAGATATTGTCCCTTAAATTAAAAATATTTCTTCCGAACAAACTGTAACCCATCGTCGACTTTCTTGCAATCAATTACAAAGTTCAAATTGTAAAATCGCGTGTAATAAATTTCAATTAATAGTAACTTAAGTACCTATCGACAGCCAAACATGAGTAGGTAATTTACATATCATTATGGGCATGTTACGTAGTTTTGCGTAAATTAATTATAAATACCGGAATTAAAATTTACCTTGATAAAATCAATTTTACATCCTAAAAGTTCATTGTGATCATTTATCAGTATCAGATGTAGTATACGTAAGATTCGACGCGTGTAATGCATTTAAAATTTAGTTTTAGCATTTTACGTTCAAGAGTTGTCGATAAGAGAAAGCTATAAGTACTATAATACGCGAAACGCGGCATTACAAATAAATCTTGGGTGCAGTTTAAAGATGTTAAGAATTTACTTTCTTTGAGAAGATTTTATAACAAATGATGTATACGTTTACCTGGTTTACTAAATATGATTTTCTTCTTTACGTAATTGGGATTGCGTTTAATATGTAGATAATATGTAGGACGTTATATTGCGAGGAATTAAAATGCAAATGAGAAATATGGTACAATAAATTATGCATTATTCAGCAGATCTCAAAATTTAAATTAACTTTTTTTGTTTTGTTTTTCAGAATTGAAAACTTCAATAAGTCAGCAGTCCACAAACGACGAAGCCAACGCCGACTTAAATACAGAAGAAGTTGGCGACGATGCCATTCAACAAGACCAAACATTTTACCCATCTTTTTCGCCGGTCGAAAACCAACCGTTAGGCCACTCGAGACCTTATTTTTACCAACAAGAAGCCGCTTATAGCCAACGCGCCGTTTCGCCCTACCAACAACAGTTATCGTACGACACTTACAGAGGAGGTGGATTTCCCTCAAATCAAGCTGCAAATACGTACGGTTTGTTAGGTTCCGGTAACTTTGGGGTAATTCAAGGCGGAACGTTTTACAACGACAACGATGGAGCATCGTCCAATTTCGAACAGGCCCAATACAGCTCATACTACCACAACGGACACGGAAGACCGTCGGACTACTTCAGTAGTATTACAAATCCAAGGCCACAGAAACAAGAACAGTTTGCAAACTTTAGAGACTTCGCCGATATAAACACCCCTTCCTATTCGGAATACGTAGTTGTGTACGCAAATAAAAACAACAGCCAAGAGAACGAACACCACGCAAAGCCAAAAAACATAATGGAACAATTAGCATTACTCGATTTAGATCCTATAACGACGACCACAACGACCGAACTACCAACCAAAAAATTATCTAAGTCAAAAAGAAAATTAGCTTTACTTGTACCGGAAAAGAAGACGAAACAAAAGGAGTTAAAAAAGAAACTGCTAACAGTAGATTTACACGAACACGAGCCATTGTTAGCGTTAAGTTGAAGGAGACGATGGTTGTGCTGTGCTGCGAGTACAGTTTTATCCCTGAGAGTACCTGACAACTTGTTGTAATTGAAATAAGTGATGTGAACCAGTTAATAAAATACTCGTATCGAATTGTGATCTAGTGATCTAAATTAGAAAGCACTATTTCCTGTTGTCATTTATTGCAAATTTAAATAAAATTTATCGTGTTTTAATTACTATCTATCAATTAGTAATTAATGTGGAAGTTGCGTATAAGTTTTGATTTAAGGATCTGTAGTGTAACTAATTTATTCTGAAGAGGCTTTCTGAAATTGCACGAGGAAATTAGTAATTAAATTTCCCTCGTAGTTCATATAGCATGGCCTACTCTTTTTAACTTTTTGATTCTTTAAAACTGTAACTGCAGTAGTCCATGGTGCATCCTGGTGTGCCTGTTCTTCTTATTGGCTTCACTCTCAAATGGGTTTTCATGTCTTTAACATTTCCCATCCAGACCTACCTTCAGGTCTGGTCCTAAAACTTGAAACTAACAAGCAAATGGTGTTAAATGGTTCACTTCTTTTGTCCTTCCATCGTCTAGAGCCTAGAACTTCACATCAGTGACTTCTGATGAAGCTACTGACCAAAATTTAAACTTTTAACGCAGCCACTTCTGAAGTTTCCTACTTGCACCTTTTGAGTCGGTTCTCCCCTTGTTATAGCACTGTGTTACTTCAGTATTGGAATAAAAATGATGTCTTATTCGAAATGATTTAATTCAGATTAAGTGGGACTCTCGACGACCACAGACGCAACATTCGAACTTCTTGGCAATTAAAAGCTTTCAAAATTGAATTCCCATCCAAATATCACGAAAATTGCGGCAAATCGCAGCATTTTTTCAACAAAATTAATTTATGTAACTTACAAATATGTAAACAACTCAATTTCATATTTGAATTGGAAAGTTATTAACGCATAATTCGTTTCGTTATATAACGAGACGTAATTTTTTGTAGTTACACCGCGAAATATTTCAATTGTAAAAGAGAAACTTAAAAATTTTTGCATAAAAATTACTTTTCTAGCAATTAATTGTTATTATTTGTAACATAAATCGACCTTTTTTTTTCTCTTGCAAATTACTAGCGCTCGAATTAGTTTAAGTGAATTTCAATAGATGGCGCTACGATAGTTTAAAAATTATTTTTAATGTAAATAAGTTTAAAATGTAAGTTTTCGAATAAAAATTGTCGCAAAGTTACACAAAAGAAACGAATTAAAATTGAGTTGTGAATTCTTTTACGAATATAACCTCTTTAGATGTTAATACAAGGTAATCTAAGCGAGTTCCCTCAGGAAAAAGGACGGGATATCTCATATGCAAAGTTAACGTGGCATGTCTTCTTTCCATTATAAATGTGGACTTTGCCGTCCTATTTACTTTATGTGAATTACCGCTTCGGTTTAAGGTTAAAACAAATATGTATTCGTTTATAAGACAGAAATTGACGTTATATGTTTTATTATGTGCGCAGTGTATGTGAGTCTAGAGTTGGTCTCGGTCTCGTATCCGTGTCAGTCTACATGACCCGAACTAATTTGAAGTTGGCGGAAGGATACATTTGTCATAGAAGTCCCAAGTGTGCCATGATCGGGTTGGATGAAGTTATGAGAGGCAGAGTGCACTAGATCACCTCTTCGTACACAGAATGACAGAGAAGTCCGAGTCACGCACCCCTCTGGAGTTCAAGAGTGCAAAAGGGACTAGTAGGGGTAAGTAAAATCCCAGAAGGCTTGACCCAGTAAAAATCATCTTCTGGTTATTTCTAAGCAATAATTTTTTTTTACTAACAGAGACGCTCTTATATCGTACCAATGATTAGATAAAGATGTGCATTTCGATACACGTAGAAGGATAAAGAATCTTGCACGGGTGAATTCGAGTGGAGAATTGGACTATGAGAAAGAAAATCACGCAACGAAATCGCTAGAGAGTTTTACCGCCGATTCTAAGCAGCGATGATAAAGTAATCTAACGTTATACGAAAACAATCTTTGTCAGATTCCCAATTTATTCGCTTCGAGTTACACTTTTTTGCAATTACTTATTAGTTTTCCATTGGAAGTAAACTACTAAGGATATAAATCAATAAATTTACAACTAAAATAAAAATCACCAACAACTGATCTAACCATCGATGCTTCCCGCCCGCACCGCACCCATATTTAGTGTAAAAAATTGCATAAACTAATTCAAGTAATTGAGGATTATGGTAAAATTCTTAGAAAATGCATTTTTGAAAACCCGTTCCTCTATTGAAATTTTCAGATTTTTGCCGTTTCGTCTTCGTGTCGTCACAAAGCATTGGTGAGTGCTAACAAATAAGTAGTGGGGACAGGTAGGAATTAAAAAAAATTTGCATGAGATTAGTGAAATCAATACCCAACACTCAAAGTGCATCCCTAAATTTCCTTCTCCGCCTCCAAGTCATTTAATGAGTTGCGGATCTCTTCTCGTATCGTTTAGAACTAAACATTTTGAGTTATGGTTGTTCCAGTAAAGGAACTGCTCTAGAAATGATGGAGCAGTTCGCCCAAAAATAATTTTTCTTAAGAAGTTAACAAGTTTAGAAAACTACTTGCACTTCGGACGGCCGTAATGACAAAAATAGAAAAGATAGCAAAATGTTAACCACATATTTGGAATGCCGTTTAAATTCTCTATGCAACGAGCCTAATATTAGGTTAGACCCATTTTTTAGTTTAGACGGTACGTTTGAAAGAAGCCTTAGTTTTGCATCTCCCTAAGTTTTAAACTACGAACCGTTCAAACAGATCTGATGTGCTTATCTTAGCTCCCCTGGTTGGGAAGTGACGTCGATCTAAAGTACAAAGTACAATTTCCTCAAAACTGGTAAAATTCGCGTATTGGCGGCTTAAATAATCATTTTTGGAAGAGAAATTGGATAGTGAAAGCCGCAGATCTCTGTTTTGCTTGTTTTTCGAGATATCTAAAGAAAGTTGCACAAATTTACTTCCTCCGACCCCTCGAGTCCCCCCAACCTGCCCGTCCCTTCCAGGAATCTTGTCCCCGCGTTGAAATTTCTACTTATTGCATCTTGCGGCTCCGCTCTCGTGTCCTCAGAACTGATGAACATAAAACTTTTTTAGCCTAGAAATTAATACTGGTGGATTTACAGAGAAAGGCCCAAATATTGGATAAAATAGATATTTTCAAAAAAAAAGTTAAAAAATTTTCTTTTTGAAAAATAGTTTCCTGCTGGGCACGGAAAAGGAAAATCTTCTTTATATAAAACTAAATTGCCTTCTTTACGGCTAATACAGTTTGTAAAGTGTGATTTAAAAAAAAACACGTAACAACACAATTATTTATCAAATATGCAAGAAAAACAATTTGGTGCGAGTTTTAAAATAATAAGAGTGTAAATTTTACTGTACAACTTTGTGATTTGACAAGAACATCTTGGTAAACGAGGGTTTTCTCTCTACTCAATCTAGTTCCCGCGTAGAAGACTATAAAACCATAAAACGCGATTTATAGGTTTATTGCTGCTGCTCCTCATTTGCGAGGTTACAAAATGTAAGCTTTTACACCTCTTCTCGCCAACACTTTTCGGGGGGTTAGACTCGTAAAGTCTTTCCCTATATTATATTCACTTCGCCATAACATTTTCTTACGGTTTATTTTAACATAACAATTTTAAATAAATTTTGTTACTACTCAAAATGATAATCAGATTATAATTATTTTACTACCGACTTTATTTGCTCACTTTAAGTTTAACAATTTTGGAAGAAAATCCTGTTTCGTTTAGAAATGGGTGGATTTTTAATATAAAACGTTACGGATTATCATCTTTTCGTTATAAAAAATTTAACCGTTAAATTGTGAATTGTGCAAAATATTTGTTATTCGAAATAAATATTCTCAAACGTGTGAGAACTAATTTTATATTTGGCTTACCGCGACTCTGCCAGAGCGAGCTCAAAATTGAAATTAATGTCTCTTCTTATTTTTGAAGTCCATCCAAGGCGTAGATAATATGGTAAAAGTTTTTTTCGAGAAACAGATTTCATTTTAAAAACTTCAACAGTCACAAAAAATTGATTTTTCATAGTTCCATCCTCTAATCTGTAATTAGATTAAATTAATGTGTATACGTACGATGTGTTGCCTAACCCCTTTATTTGCAACTTTTAATAAAATTTTCAAATATTTCAGCCTAATAGTCCTCATTCAAATGTACAAAAACAGGCTCCCGTAGAGTCCTTTATAAAACAAGTGTGGCAGTGGTATCAATCTCTTCGTTTGACCTTGGAGAAACTCTCGAAAATGATGCGTTCGAGTGCTGTGCGCGAGAAACGAAATGGCCGAGATTCCAAACACTTTCCAATTTATCTGAGCAGTTCCAATATTTTGGCATCTTGTTTATTACGGAGGCCTAACGATAAATTCGACTTCTAAAAGTTTTGAAATTTTCCTGTTTCTTGAACTTTTGACAAAGAACCGGAGGTCTAAAACTCGAAAGATACCAAAATATTGGAACTGCTCAGATAAAAAATTTGAAAGTGTTTGAGCTCTCGGCCATTTTGTTTCTCGCGTGCAGCACTCAAAAAAATCCCTTTCAAGAGTGCCAACATCAAAATTATGTTTTTCTAAGGTCAAACAAAGAGCTTTATATCACTTCCACACTCGCTTCATTCAAGGTCACACGGATGTACATTTAAAAGGGGACTATAAGTAGAAAGGCCTTTCATACAGAAAAAATAAAAATTTACTTCATCTTAAACAGTGTAGTTGAAAATTTCAAACTTTTAATTAACGAGCTCTTCATGTATTATGCTAAGTCTTTTCTAGAAACCAAATAAATCAGTAATAATTAATTGGTACTTATCTTTAAGGTATTACATATGCGTAGTACTTATGAATCAAACATTAGCGCACCTTCTAAAAGTTCCATCACCAAATCGAATGTGGTTGGGAGTTAGGACCCTTCTCAAATACGTGAGTCGATGTTGAAGTGGGCTTAGGATGGAATTAGAATTGGATATAAACGGCATCGTTCTTTCCAACTTTAAGATTAAAAACTGAAAACAGTCTTAGCTAATAAAAATAACTAAAATAATAAAATGGTGATTGGAGGTTGATTTAACATTGCATTTCTAAAGTTCAATCATCGAATGCATAACCAAAGGGGCTATCGCCTCTACTATTGAGCTTCTCAATAGAGCTACGAATTAGAGCGATTGAGGAGACTAGAGGTAGAAGTTGAAGACTATTTGTGATACCTGACGTTTTGCTCAATTATGAGGTAGGCATTTTCAAACGGTAATTGGATAAATGCTGTGCGCTAGAGGTCCTAGGGCGCGTACCGGTGGTTCAGGAGGAACTGAGTCATTCCACTTCAGTCACTTCTGTGGTAGGCATTTTTTAAGGGTAATTAGGTGAATTCTGTGCGGCAGCGGTCTGTAGTAGGCATTTTTAATGAAAAATTGGGGGAATCCTGTGCGGTAGCAGTCTTAGTGCGCATACAGGTGGTTCAGGAGAAACTGAGTCATTCCACTTCAGCCACTTCTGAACTACAGGCACGCGCACTACGACTGCTACCGCGGTCTGTGGTAGGCATTTTTAAAGATAAATTGGGGGAATCCTGTGCGGTAGCGGTCGTAGTGCGCATACCGGTGATGCAGGAAGGACTGGGTCATTCCACTTCAGCCACTCCTGAACCACCGGCACGCGCACTACGACTGCTACCGCGGTCTGTGGTAGGCATTTTTAAAGAGCAATTGGGTGAATCCTGTGCGGTAGCGGTCTGTGGTAGGCATTTTTAATGGAAAATTGGGGGAATCCTGTGCGGTAGCAGTCCTAGTGCGCATACCGATGGTTCAGGAAGGACTGAGTCATTCCACTTTAGTCACTCCTGAACCACCGGTACGCGCACTACGAGCGCTGCCGCGGCCTGTGGTAGACATTTTTAAAGGATAATTAAGTGAATTTTGTGCGGTAGTAGTCGTAGTGCGCGTACCGGTGACTGAAGTGAGTGAACTATTGGTATGTGCACTACAACTGCGCTACCGCACAGGATTCACCAATTTAGGGTAAAACGTTAGGTATCACAAATAGAGCCTTTCGACCACGGCACATTAGCCCTAAAACCTCCACCTTTATTGACGTCGGCCGTGAAAGCCTTAATACTTTTATTGAAAGGACTGTTTCTACTTTGGACGAGGTCTAATCCATAATTTCTTGAAAGCGACTAATATGCTCATTTTTGTGTGTTTATTTGGCTTCTTTCTAGAAAAGAATCTCTAAATTTGTGCCTTATGCAATTTCGAACCATTTAAGTGCCTAATTTTGTAAATGAATGCTATTAATAACTGCCGACTTTGGCTTGCAGGTACGCCACTGTGTATAAACAAACACCTAACAGTAATCATTATGGAATTAAAATACTATTAACTAAACTGTATAGCTTGTTAACCACAGAACGAATTTTACCAACGCGTGGTCGACATGTTAAAGCACATACTTTTATTTTGTTTAATTAACAAACTCTCAATTACTTCGGCGCAACGTAATAACGGTAAGTAAAATTTTTTTATTTTTACAAAAATGTGCGCATTTACATTACGTAAAATTCCTTTCAGGTTGCTCTTTATCATTTCCAATAAAAGAAGACAAAACTCAACCTATTTTTTTGAGCAACAAAACGTCAAACTTTGAACTACTCGTCCCTAAAAAAGGAAAAATTGACTTAAAATCAGACGAATCAATTTATCTCTTTTGTTCGGCATCAAACAATGAACTCGTTCAAAGTAAGTACTAAACTTATTCTTTTTTTATTTAAGTTTTACGTTATATTTTTAAGTTTTCAAATAAGTGATGTAGGTATAGTTTGATTGTAAAACCGCAGCTAAAAATGTAGATAATAAACCCAATTTGTCGTTTGATTAGAAATTAATTTGCGTGTGTAATTCGCTTTTTTTAAATTTTTTTGTATTATATTAGGCAGAAAATCATTGACGCACGTGAAATGTAGCAGAGACACTTTTTTCAAACTCGGCATCGAACAATACGATTTTCACCAATTTGAATGCAAGAATACCATTAAAGCCCAAATCCTCCACACCAACACGAAGTGTGGAGATAATCGTGGAAAACTAATCAACATTGGTTTCGACGCCACCCAAAATGATTGGTGCACCACAATTCAAATTTGCTACGATAGTAGCACAGGAGAAGCCCTCTACGCACAGCACACTTTACATGGAGAAGGCATTTTATGTAAGTTGCCATTTTTTAACTAAACTTGTAAGTAGTGAGCCATCGCTTACAAACTAATCATGAAAAGTAAACAAAGGAAAATTTGTAACTTGTAACCAGCTCTTAATCCATTTTCAGACGGCTCCAACCAAAAGTTTCGTCCTGGATTCCAAACCGCAGGCCTACCTTCAAACATCCGCCCAGCTAACGCCTACAAACAAGTAAACCAAAAGAAACTATTTACCCAACTACTCGGCTCAGAGCAACTCGCAACTAATTACATCAACAGCGCTTCATATTTAGCACGGGGCCATTTGGCTCCGGACGCCGACTTTCTTTTTGCAGGTTTACAATATTCTACCTATTTTTACATAAATACGTGTCCACAGTGGACCGCCATTAATGGAGGCAATTGGTTGGGTATTGAAAACATGGTGAGGAGAGTAGCAGAAGCTTACAAAAAGCCTCTCAAAGTAATAACCGGCACGCATGGCATCCTATCGCTTGCGGACGTCAACAACAACTTACAAGAAGTTTATTTGCTTAAAAATAAGAAACTTCCCGTGCCTAAATTTATTTGGAAGATTGTTTACGATCACGAGCGAAAAGAAGGAATTGCTTTTGTAATTTCCAACGATCCGTTCTTTAGGACTATCGAGTATGAGGATCTTTTGTGTCCAAATGTGTGCAAAGAGCACGGTTGGCATTCTGGCAAATGGACTAGTATTAAGAGAGGGTACGTTTATTGTTGCGATGTTAGGGCCTTGGAAGTGGCCGTTCCAACAATTCCCAATCTTGAAATAAGGAGCGTTTTACACGCTTAAAGTTTCTAGTAGCCAGAAAGGCACTGTTAACTAAGTATTAAGTAAGTCAAACTTATGTACCGTTTGGTATAGCCGGTTACTTTACTTCAAACTAACCTGGTTCAGTAACGTTATTTTAATGTTCTTAAATTAAGTTAAATATTATTAGTATTAAGTTGCCATTGTTTGTTTGTATATTAAGTATTATACAGGATGCCTCGTTTAAGCCTTGGAATTATTGTAAACCAAAGACTTCGTTAGACATGATGTGTCTGATCTGTGAGGGTGCTGTGAGGCACCACTAGAGCGTTGTTTTGCCTTTGCCAACTGCCGGTCTCAGAAGTTCTGGGAGAAAATATCTTTCAGGCAAGTTGTAAATACAAGACAAAATTGGCAAACCCCTTCAAACTAAAATAGTGTCTGAAAGACTGATTAAGATGAAGGTTTGAGGAAGCTGTCCGTTAAACCTTGGCATCTTGGCATTAAATGCTTTTTTAACGTTTTGAGTGGTTTTGAGAAGATATGACAGATCATATTTTTAGGAGAAGCTAAAAGCTTCAAAATGTGGCCTGAGCGTGTGCAAAACGTGAGTGTTTGCCGATTGGCTAAGCCGGGGTGGTGAAAAGGTACTCGCTCTCGCTCTAACGGTGAATAAAGCAACAAACTGAAATGAATTATTAGGCGAATTTTAATTGTTTAGTGTTAATTTACAAATATGCACCTATAGAACAAACGTGAGCTAACAAACACATAGTTAATTAAAACAATACTCTGGTAGAAAAAGTGAATCTAATTTAGTATTTCTCCAAGGACATCTTTTGAAAAGTTTAAAATATTCATTTAATGCAATTCCCTACTTTAATTGTATTATACGGACTGAACCTCTAAAGGTAGGAAAAAAAGAGAAAAAGGAAAAATTTTTAACATAGGAATAAATGTTTTAAGTTGTTTACCTACTATGGAACTTAAAGAAAATTGCCTGAAAAAGTCTTTTCTTTATTGTTCAAGTTTTAAAAGTAAACAGTCACACCCCAACATAAAAATGGAACGGTACCTTCATCATTTTAGTAAAACTTAATTTTCTCATATTAGCTCTTGTACAAAAGAAAAACTTTTTTCCCCGAGAGATATTATAGACAGTTAAATTGAGTTGCAGGCATGGCAGCGGTTTTTATTAAATCAAACGACAACTCTTAATATTTCACGCAACTTTTATCTTAGCTCGAAACGAATTGGAGCGTGATATTTAACTACCGCTATTATGTCGTCCAATGAAAGCCACGAAAAGTATATAATTAAATTATACGCCAGCCACACATACACAAACATAAAGATTTATTTTAAGGGCTCCCAAATAGCTCGATAGAATTGTTAAGTGCATGTAAGCCAATAAGACGCACATAAAGAAGGCGCATTTCAATTATGCAAACAGACGTTCTTTGGTAAAGCGTCAGAGATTTAAGTTCCACCATCCATAATATTGTTACGACGCATTATATTTTAATCCTCGGCATACAGTGTAAAGTTAACGGTAGCAAAGAATATGAAAATTAAATGATATGACCGTCTCGAAGGAGGTAATTTTAAACACTTCTGTTGTCATAAAAGAAGCGAGAAAGAACCATTTCGCAACTTTGAGAAAGAGGAGACATGGGACACGGTTTCGAGAGTTAAATAAAATAACATTTCTATGAGACTGCGACTTGGAAGGCGTTATGAGACTAGTGGGATATTACGACATTCGCACGAGACACACAAATAATAAATATTATAATACGAATGGCGGGCATCGTGTCTTTCGTCCCAGCACGATAATGCAACACATTGTTATACACGTCTCTTTGATGACAGTTTTGCTTCTTAAGAAAAAGTTTTACGGTCGTTTTGGGAGACCGTGCTTCGACGGCATGATTATGCATGCTATAGCTCTAATGTCCGCCGACGAGAGATAAAGCTAAAAGAGCATCAAAACGGTACCGTCGGTGGGAGCGATATGAACAACAATTCTCGCGTTGTAGGTCGCACCGGGATTTGCCTCACTCGGAACTGGACTTGTTCTTCATAATTAACGTTATATCCCTCGACGAAAAGACATTTTACATTTAAATAAACTCGACTCGATCAACCCAACCTCTCAAAACACGCGGTTTTATTAAACTTCAGTTTTAATTCGTTTCAGTCCTCGAGTCCTCCTCGGCGGCGATACTTTTTCCAAGTCGTAATTCACGTCATAAATTGGCCCTTTTTAGAAACTTTAAATAAATCACACCTTTTATACTTTTCGTTCGCGTTACTTACCCAAGTCGGTTGTATATGCAAGGGTTAATTTTACGCTGCCGAATTAATGTCTGTTATGCGCAAGGAAGACGGCGTTGTTCGTAATAAATATACATATAAATTAGGGACAGGACATATACCTATATGAATGTTAAAATAAGTTTCAAATTGTCAACGACGCAAGTTGACTCCCCCGAGAGAAGAGTATAGGGGCCAGGACTAATTCCGGTGCAGCGTACGAGGCAATCTGCGAGGCTGCGGATGGGAGCCTAAATTCATTAGCAAACCCAGAAAAATTGTCTACCCGCTTGGCTTGATATGAAGTTGGTTCGAGGTTAGGGATATCCCATATAGCAAACTTTTTTGCCAAGTAATTTCTTTTTTTTTATTATCCACCTAACTTCTCCATCAATAAATTAAATCCCTCGCCCAACGCTAACTTGATTATTTTTAAAAAATCCGTCAAATACGGATTTTATCCGAAACGATTGTCGTCGCCTCAGATTTAACCCTCTGATTTGAGCCGAATTTCTTGCGTCGCTTCCTGCGAGCGATGTGTGTTGTTTCTTTCAGCAGCTCCTGATTGACTGAATCACTGTGTTACCCCGAGGGAAAACGAAATTAATCCTTATGTTCGACTTCCCTCCAGGCTCCAGGTCACTTTAAGAAAATAAAATCCGTATATAATAGTCTTCTCGCGTTGCGCGTTGCTATCGCGAGCTCAACTCGATAAATAATTTCTTTAAATTAAATAAGTTATAATTAGTTTAAATTTATGGGGTTTATTTTGGTGCGGCTCTGAATTAAATCAAGATCATAAGTGTGCCATAAAGTGGAAAATTATGGAGTGAAGGTACGACTTGGTGGTGGAGAGAGGCGTCGCTTACGCGAAGACAACGACGTTGACAACTACACGTCGGTCCTTTTGCATTACTCACGACATTATCACAAATTTAAATGTAACGGTTGCTCCGCTCATAAGAGACTTAAAACGTATGCAAGGTTAATTCGCCTCATTTCGAGTGAGTTTGCCAAATATAAATTTTGTATTTACAAAAAGACGTATCGATTAAAATGTAGAAATTTAATTTGGAGAAAAAAAGTTACTCGGGGGAACTTTAAGAATAATTTTAATCCGTCGCATCGTTGCGAATTCGGAGGAAACCACGAAAACTTGCACTTAGCTCGTTGCCGTTGACATTGTGTCTCACGTCACGAAGCTGAATGACGGGGAAATTTCGAATGCCGCATATTTCTCGGTTGACTGAGAATTGCTTGTGTGTCGCGAATGCATAATTGGCATTTGAAAATTGTGAAACAGAACGTAGATCGTAATCTAGAGTTTGTTTGGTCTTTCTGACAAGTGTCAAGACTTTCACATGATATATGAGAAAAATAAGAAATTACGTTGAACGCGCCATCCTAAGGGAGCTAAGCTAACAGGATACATGATTAATGAATGTTGTATTACAAGATCTTATTACTTATGCATGTATGTTGCTAGAATCAATTCGACCGATCGAACAACTTACGAATGTTCAGAGAGGGCGAACGGTTAATATTAAACTTTTATATAGCAAATACGTTTTTGTAAAATAGGGGATTCTTTTTTAATTGCACAACCCAAATGTATTAATCAACTCTACTCGCACGTATGTCGTATAATTCACGATTTAAAATCGAATAAAAATTTTGACCGATGTTAAAATCGTTTCTTTTTACAATCCGCTTAAAATTTACACACCGACGGAAAATCTCGACGGAGAAAATGATACGTAAAACTATTTATTCGCCACCTAGTAATACGAGAGGAGAAGAAAAACAACAAATAAAACAAACTCCTAAAACGTTTCATCCCAATCGTAAACTAAAGCCCTTGTAGCGATTTCAAATCCCTTCACTTCGCTACGAATTCTATTAAACTTAACAAGTTTGAGAGT